>CM053787.1:146901962-146904462 GCA_028749045.1 Cupressus sempervirens
TGCATACATGAAATGCAAAATCTAAGTAATCTCATCACATAATAAACTGAATCCATAGCACATTATCTGATAATCTCAAAAGAATGTTGCTAACCAACAACATAAAACTAGCTCTAAAAGAGTTTAGCAACGATAACAAAATGCGAACCAGGGGCAGGCACTACATCCACCCGCCCAAGATTAGGCTTACTCCTAGAAGCTTACAAGAATGAGAAACTAAGATACTCACTATGCAGGTCCCATAGAACCCTTTCCTTTAAAGGGAAATATGATTTCACTGAGGATACTACAACACACTTAGAACAATATGATTCTGGTTTAATGATAAACAGAAAACCATATCGATCCAACATTTGTTCTTTTAACAAATACTGAAATAGATTCCTTAATACATTCTAAACAAGAGAAACTTAATGCTTGCAAAGACAATCAAGGGCATAGTACCTTATAACATAGATAAAAGATACATGTTTTGCAACTAGAATGAGTTTCAATTTTTAGTTTTTCCCATGTTTAGGTTTAAGTAGAATTTTTAGTTTTGAAAGCTAAGTGTTGAAGTATGAAAAATATGCAAGTAACTGTTTTAAGTTCTATTTCATCTAACCTAGTTTCAAGTTTCAATTTGAAAGAGATACACATGATAGTTCAAAGTTTTCTTTTTATTCAACTAGTTAACAACTAGTGGCATTCAAATATACCCAGAGCTCACAATGTTGAAACTCGGGCTCTGATATCAAATGTAATGCCCCGCCAAGGGATCTAAAAAATTTCACTAAGTTTGCCAAAAATTTTTTTTTTTTAAAACATGAAATATAAACCATTCACAACACTTGCAGAAATAATAGAAACAATTCGAATAAAAGTACACATAACATAACATAACATAATAGATTACATTCTTTAAAGATCCCTTAACATTGAATTACATCTAAATTAACTATTCGTCTAACGTCACATCCTTATGAAATAACAATGATACATCCAACATTCTTAAACAACTTACAAGTGTCCTTTTTGTAACTATATTTTAGCTCAATCATCCACTATACATGTTACAAGGTATGAAAAGCTTAAAAGAATAAACATCCATGTAAATAAAGTACATCATCATCCAATATTAATCCATGATGCAATAACATAAATGAAACCACATGTCATACATGTTACATCATCACAAAAGATATAAACGTCCACCCTAAAAGATAACCGTATCATTAAACATAGTTAACTAATTGCATGGTTCCTCCCAACCATAAATAGCATCATTAGACCATTGTGGATCCTAGCCATTCCTCTGTGCGTAACATTCCAAAGCACCAAAGAGATCATTGGTATTATCATAGTAGCAATGTCACTCCTAAAACATCTTACTCACATGCAAAGTAAAGCATAGGATACCATCATCTAACATATGCAAATCATAAATATAAGAAATATACCAATAAATACATCCATCATAGGGTATATCATCAATCATAATTCTCCAAGAATAGAATGAAGATAAATACCAACCAAGAATGTTCCAGCGACGGTGTCTTAGACAAATCCCAAATGATAAGAGTGGAAATACACTACCACTCGACCGCATGTAACCTAAGTGGTCTACTCCCACCGTGCTGAGGAGATAATCTCAAGTCCCAGATATGTTATCAAAACTAAAAAGCATAAATACTCTTTAAAGCTAGGAATCCTAAAAGTATACTAACTCAAAGGTTCCAATAACAAAACTGACATCTAATTTCCAAAAGCACATAATGACATGTAGGAAACCTACTCTTCAAGTAGGAAAGTGTTATCGCATTTATCATGTACAAGTTACCCTGAAAATTAGCTAAACTCCACGGGTCCATACTAATCTCATGCGGCCACTAGTATCCTCTCATAATGACGAGGGATACTACGGAATGCAAGGTCGCAACCATGTGTTCTCACTACTCCCATCCTAGCCTGTACAAGCACTCAAGGCATGGGTGAGAACCAAAACAATTATCTTTTTAGGTTCATTTAAGCCCCATTTAGTGTAAAAATGTTATCACTTATTAACCAAACTTACAATGAGTTACCCTGGCAGCCACTTAGGGCCCCGACCCCCATTGCAAGCCACTTCCTGACACTACAAGTAGATTACCTACCCTAAGTTCATGGAATCATAAAATCACGACAGTCCTATGCAAGCAACTATAAAGAAAATCCAAAAGATAATCCATAAAAAGAATCATCAAATATCCATGATAAAAGCATCAAATATCCACAATAAGAATCTTCAAATATCCATAATAAGAATCATCAAATCTCCAAGATAAGAATCAATAAATTTCCATGAGCATCTGGAAAAGCATCCATAGAAAATCATGACCACAATAGTTCTCTATTGGCAACTGAAGGCATCACTGACAATCATAAGTATCCATTGGTTCTCAACAACCAAAATATATCTCAAAATGAATCACAATATCCATTCGTTCTTAGCAAGCAACCGAGAATACCTCAAAATCATACT
>CM053787.1:148976962-149256962 GCA_028749045.1 Cupressus sempervirens
GAATCAATAATGAAAGATCAATAGGCAAAGACAACCCATAACCAAGCCATAAATGCAACATGTAAGTATAGACCGCTTACAACACTGCACAACTTGTAGACCCAACAAGTCATCATGCATATCCAAACCAAACACTGATAACCATATCATCATGAGACCAATCTAAAATATGAACTGTGTATACAATGACATCAAATCTTAAATCTCCAATGCCATAAACTCACAATGTTACCATAGTCAAAATATACCTATAAATTGTTCAGATCAATATATCAACAAATAAATCATGCCAAACCTACACCAAATCTAAACAATTTTATAGAGCTCTCCAAGAGCTTTCCGTTGACTACTTGAAGTCCAAAATCTAACTCTGTATGCCCAAATTATGCCCCAATTCGTGCTCAAAATAAACAACATCTGACTTTAGGGCTCTTAAAACCTAAGAAAATCTCAAAATCATAGAACCAAACCTACACCATGTTGTAGTGCTCTGAATTATCTTTCCAACACCTATAAGAACTCTGAAATCAAGATATTTTGAGAGAAAGTTATGGCCATTTTACTAAGATAGTCTTTTTACCATTTTCAGTATGATTTTTCATTTTTAATTTTTTCAGTGATGAAAATTCCGACGAGATTAAATTTGACGGCCATCATGGGCTGAAACCAAAAAACTCTTTCATTTCCTCTGAACATGGCAAAACTAGGGCATATTATATATCAAAATTTATGGAAATGTTGACCCGGATCTAATGGTGAGGTTTGTTTTTACCCAGGAGGTCATTTCTGCAAGCTACCCCCGAAAAACTCTCATTTAAATGAAACATCCAAAAAATCTTTTTTTTGTCCAACAATTTCACATGCCCAAATCTTTTAACATCCCATCATAACAGCAAACCCAAAACCCTCAGATCTGCAATAAATCATTCATATATCTTGCCCTTTCTTTTATCCTCTCATGCATTCCCATGGATTCAATCTAGGGTTACAATAATAGAACCATAGCTTTGATACCACTTGTAAGGAAACTTGGCAACAAAGAATATAATCATTTCCACATAACCCATAATAAATCTGAAATAAACACGGAATTAAAATCCACATGCAAGAGAATAGACAACATACCCACAATATGTGACACAAGATATAACCTAGAAAACCCTCATTGAGGGAAAAGCTCAGCCTCCAAAAGCATCCATCATCATGTATTATTCAGCAAAAATACCATTGCCATACAACCATGGAAGCCTTCATGGCCAAAGCCACAACCGAGAAAACTATGTGAACAAGCATGAATCCACACATCCCATGCCATGCTTTCAACCTTCACAAATGCTCTCTTGGCTAACTTGTCAAGCCTTGTCCCGCTCGACTCTTGCCTTTTGTCTTCTTCTTGTCTCTCTCTCTACAACAACTACCATTGTGGCTACTTATATAATAGCAAGTCCCACAAAACCACCAAGTGGTATTACATAAACCATGTGCTAAAACCATGTGCTACCTAACCCACTGACCGCACATTTAATATTGGGCATTTACTTCTTTTTCCCAATATTAAATAATTACATGAAATATTATCACAATGTTACAATACAATTTATCAAGAATATTCCATAGGAATCTTTACATGTTGCACATCCATCTAGGCACAACATTACATAATCAAAATAAAATAATAAAATAACAATATTATGCAATATGTGCAACACCCATTATCTCAACATAACCAAGCTCACTTGATTAATGAAGGAAATGTTAGATGGAACCAATATTAATAAAGATCACTTAGTTACCAAAGGAAATTTGTAAATATGCATTGTTAACCTAGTTCACTTGGTTAACATAGGAAAATTATTTTTGAGTTAGCATCTACTAAGCAGGGTTAGGTAACGAAAGATTTTCTTGTTTCGTCATAATGAGTTCAATTAATTTGTTTGTTGGTTCTAGCTGATTGAGGAGATGAATATTAATTATTCTAAGTTGTATTCAAGCTGACTCGACATTGTGTAAGATATAAATATAAGGTCAAGTTGAGGATTGAAAAAAAAAGTGCATAAGAGATTTGAAGATGCTTAGAGGAAGTGAATTTGAAGGATAAGAAAAATATCCTTGTGGAGTTGCAAAGAAACATTTGATCATAAAGGATCAAGTATACTATCCAAAGTTGGTATCTATAATCAAAAATTTAGTTGCATCATAAATCAGGTCATCTCATTGTTACTTCCTAACCATTGTATCAATGATATTAATCTATTAATATAATTGGCTTAACATCTATTTTTAAATTCTCTAACAAAGTGGTATTTCTAGATTGAAGTGTCTAAAGACCTCTAACAAGGTGACTCCTAATAGGTTAATTAAATCCTCTAATAGGGTCATACCTGATAGTATATTTTGTAAACTTCAATAGGGTTGGCTCCTAATAGGGCTTACTTCAAAAGAGTTAAAATCTATAACTAGTTACAACGGGTGGTTTTTCCCAAATTGGGTTTCCATGTTAAATCTTGGTGTCACTTGTATTCATACTATTTGTTTTATATGTATGAAAATAAGTTAAGGATAATCACTGATAATATCTCAAGATTTCCATGTTTAGTTATTTTCCAAGATATAGTTGATTCTCAATACTTATCAAGTTACAACATTTAGTAGTGTTAACCAAGTACCTATGTGTTTGCTGAGTAACAACATAATACAGTTTAATCTGATTTTATGTTTTGACTTTTTTTGACATCTAAGGGATTTGGGATTTATTTTTTGTGGCAACTAATTCACCCCTCCCCTCTCAGTTACTCCTCTTATAATTCCAACAATTGGTCTCAGAGCCTTTTGGTGCTTGTAGAGAATGTTTCAAGGACTTAAGCTAATTATCATAATGTCTTATAGAAGGGAAATCCCAAAGCTGAACAAATATAATTTCAAGGCATGGCAAGAACTCATAAGGCTACACTTTGAAACCATTGGAGATTTCATGCTAAAGTATCTAGTTTCCAAATACAAGGCTCCTACTATAACTATAATTGTTGAAGAAATTCTAGAGAAGAAGAGTCATAATATCATGACGATTTGATATTGCTTCATTTCTCAATTATGCCAAATTTGATGAGGTCAAAGATTGTCGAACTACTTATGAAATGTGGATCAAGCTAAAATTCATCTATGGAGGACATGACAATCTAAGGATAGCCAAAGCTGAAAGTCTTAGAGGATAGTTTGAATAGATGAAAATGAGAGAGGATGAAAACATTACAAAATATGTTAAAAGAATCAAAGCCAGTGTTAGAGCTATCAAAGCCTTTAGAGGAACAATTGAAGATGTGATAATGGTAAGAAAGGTACTCAGAGCCCTTCTCCCCATCTATACAATTAGAGTTTCTACTATTCAAGAGATGGGATCTGATCCAAATAACAATATAAATTTGGATGCTCTAGTTGGAAGATTGACTACATTTGAACTAGATAACTATGATAATCATACTCCTAGTTCTAGCAATATTGAGTCTACATTTGAAGCTAATGTATCACTTAAGAAGAAAGCTAAAAGGTCTAAAAGAAAATAATCTAAAAGTGAAGAGGAATAATGTTCTGAAAATGATCTTGAAGCCATTGAAGCATTGCTTGCAAGAAGGTATCCTAAAGGCAAAGAAAAATATAAAGGTATGATTCCTCTAATTTGTTTCTCTTATGAAGAAGTTGGACACATTTTTGCAAGGTGCCAAAATAGATGAGACAAAGATGACAAGAAAAACAACAAGTACAAAGGAAAGAAGGATATTAAGAACTTCAAGAACTACAAGGAAAACGTTAAGAAATATTATTTTATTGGCTAAAAATTTAGATAGCAGTGAAGATGATGAAATGGTTTATATTATTGTAAAAGATGAATCTGATGATAAAGGAGATAAAATGGCACTTATCTCTCATGTTAGCAAGAATGATACATGGATTATTGATAGTGGCTACTCACATCATATGACTGGTGACACAAAAAAGTTTGAAAATATGGAACATTATGATTGTGGAAGTGTTAGATTTGGAAATAATGAACCATGTAGCATGAAGGGAAAAGGTTGTATCTCACTAACCAATGAGCTTAGATGTGATAATTCTTATTGGGTTGAAGGACAAAATCATAACCTACTAAGTGTGTCTTAGTTGAATAACATTGGATTCAAGGTAGAGTTCAAGAATGGGAGGGTCACGACGCTTGATGGAAAAAGTAATCTAGTTGGGTCTAGCAATTAAAGAAAAGGTAACCTATTCTACCTAGATCTTAGTGAAAGTTCTATTTGGAAATATAAGAGGAGTAACTAAGAGGGGAGGGATGAATTAGTTAGTACAAAAATAAATCCCAGGTCCCTTAGATGTCAAAACAAAACAATAAACTTTGAAAACTAAACTCTATTGATGCTCAACAAACATACAAAGATGCTATAACTCGGTAATTACATAACATGAAAATCTTAGGATGTTATCTATGATTACTTATTAGTTTAACTTAGTTGCAAATATAGAAAAGAAATGAACACATTTGACACCAAGATTTAATGTGGAAACCTAATTTGGGAAAATCTGCCAATTGCAACTATTTATTGTTTACTCTCTTTTGAAGTGAACCTTGTTAGGAGCCAACCATATTAAATGTGACAAAATACACTATTAAGTGCGACCCTATTAGAGGATTTAATCACCATGTTAGGAGTGGCCTTGTTAGAGATCTTTAAATAATTCAATAGAACTATCACCTTGTTAAAGGATTTACAAATAGTTGTTAAGCCAACTCTGTTATGAGATTTAGATCACTATTACAATGGTTACAGTGTAACAATGACATGACCTAATTTGGATGTGACTAAATATCTGATTATACATCTCAATTTTGTCTTATACTAGATCCTTCCTGATCGAATATATATTTTCTACTCCATAAGGATATTTTTCTTATCCTTCTAATTCACATCTTCTTAGCATCATCAAATCTTCCACATTCTCACACACACTTCTGAATCTCAATTTGACCTTTTATTTATATCTTTCATATTGTCAACACTATTTAAATACAACTTAGAATAATTAATATTCATCTTCTCAATCAGCTAGGACCATCAGATAAATTAATTGAACTTAATATGCAAAAATAAGAAAATCTTTCACTAGCCAACCCTTCATGGTAGACACTAACTCAAAAATGATTTTCCTATATTAACCAACTAAAAATCGGTAAACACTACACAGTAGAAAAGTTCCTTTCATAACTAAGTGAGCTCAATTAACACTCATCTTACCAAAACTTTCATCTGACGCCCAAGTGAACTCGGTAGACACTGCCTTTTGAACTAGTTAAACTCTGGATTTCTCATTTCAAAGACAACATACAATTAATCAATTGTACTCAAAAATCCCCCTCTTTATCATTAATGGAAACACAACATGTCATAACATAGTGAATTTTTTGTGGAGCAAGAACAAAGTACGGAACATATCCTTAGTTTCATTCTAATTCTCATCCGTGAGAATTCCTTCTATCAATGTGAACTCTATTTGCCTCAGTTTCCCCCTCTGTCAGGAAACTTTTGTCTACTAAAACTTCTACCAAGTTTATTCTCGCTTTTTTACAATTATTTCTATGACATAAAACTTCTCCCTCTTTAACATCTTATGCCAAAGATAATACTTAGTCAATATTAATTTACCTCAAGTACTAATTCATTTATAATATGCCTTTGCCAATTTTGCATCAACTGATTGATCTTCAATCATGCTTTGGTTGATGCATCACTAAACTTCATTTAGTGAGCTTCAGATAGGAGAATGAAACCTAGCTTACTTCTTTGATACAAAAATGTATTCTTAGGTAATGGCTTGGTGAATATGTCTATAATTTATTCTTTTATATTTACATATTCCAATCTAAGTTTTTATCTTCCACAAACTCTCTTCAGAAGTGATATTTTATAGCAATGTTCATTTTTTTGGTATGTATTATTGGATTCTTTGATGTATTGATTTGCACTAGTGTTATAACAATATATATATGACTACTAGATACTTGATTTCTACCTTCATACCTCTCATCAATTGTTTAAACCAAAGAATATTAGAACAACTAACTACTGCTACTACATATTCTACCCTTGTTGTGGACTAAGAGATACAATTTTGTTTCTTGCTTGTCCAAGAAATTAGTCTTTTACCAAGGAAGAATGCTCCACCACTAGTCCTTTTTCTGTCATTAATACCTCTTGCCCAATGAACATCTATTAATACTTTTAAGGCCAAATTGCCTCATATTTTGTTCCATAAACCATATTCTTTAGTACCTTTTAGATATCTCATGATTCTTTTGACTACCATCAAATGATTTTCTTTGGGAATTGCTGAGAATTTTACAACCATACCAATTGCTAATGTAATATTAGGCCTTGTATGCACTACATACTACTATTTTCCAATCATTGATATGTATGTGGTCAGATCTACCTCTTTGGAATCATCATTTTTGGAAAGCTTATGTCTAGTAGACATAGGTGTTCCAACTAATCTTGAGTCTTCCATATTTCTTCTGCTGAATCTATAATCCAACAAAGAATTTTATCTCTCCAAACATAGACATCTCAAATTCCTTACTAATTTCTTTTGAAAATTCCTTTCACAAGTCATCATTTCCTATGAATAAAGTATCATCAACAAATATTTCTTGTAACACAATCTTCTTGTTAGGTCCTTTGATATACACGCTATTGTTATCATTTGTTTTTTGAAAACCAATATGTATCAAGTAGTTATGAAGTCTTTCATACCAAGCTCTGAGAGCTTTCTTGAGGCCATATAATGCCTTGTGTAATTTGCAAACCATGTCCCTTTTTCTAGGATCTACAAAACCTTTTGCTTGTTCAATGTAGAATTCCTCATCAAGAATTCCATTCAAGAATGTAGATTTAACATCCACTTGATAAAATTTAAATCCTTTGTAAGCTGCGTATGCTAGTAAAGTTCTAACACCTTTTAATCTTACAATAGGAGAAATTTTTTCACCATAATATGTAGTTCATCTCCCATTTGACTTTTGTAAGTCATCTTGATGGATGCAACCTTGATGATCTTTTGTTGTGATGGGATCATGATTGTGACCCTGAGTGGTCTACACCGTTGAGGTGTTTGGATTTATGTTTATGTATCAGTTGCTTTGTTTAGGCTTCTGACTGATCTATGAGATTATGATGTAATTTTTGGTTCACTGAGGTTTGTGCCAGTGGTTACCAGGATCGATGTGGTATCATGAGGTCGTTTCGTGATTACCTTGAGATGTGTGCAAAGATTGCACTGTGTACTATTACCATGCTACACTGGACTAGGTTCTTGTAGTAGTGGTTAGTCATATTTATGACTTTGTTTGCTTATGTGTTTTAAGCATCTTTTTAATGTTGTTTAAACAATCATTATTAAATGCGTAAGTAATAAAATGGATTGTTCATGTGAGATTATTTGGTTATGTGCTGCGGACATTTACCTTGTTACATTTCTGATTAGAGAGATATTTGTTACTCTTATTATGTTTACATTTGAGATGACCCGAGGGTCAGATGTTACACTTTGATTTCAGTATCATAAATTTTAGAATACTATGTTGTTCGGTTAATCATATTGCATGATGATGCCATTTTGAGATGTTAGTGTGTTTTATGATGATGTCTAGTTATCTGGTATTTAGACATACCTCTAACTATGTTAGGTGATGTATTTAATGCTATGGTTATTTACTTCATTCCTACATTGTTATTCTTTATGCGAACGTGAGTGATGTAAATAGATTATTTTAATATAATTAATTAAATGGTTAAATTAGGTTATTTAATGCATTTATTGCTTCAGCTATGTTATTATATGCAATTGCACTTGATCGTGTTATTTAGTGTGCAAGATTTATATCACTGGCAGTGGCAGATGGAGTTAGTGATTCAGCCATTGATATTTTACCAATGTCATCCTTATATGGTCAACACATCCTTTATTAATTTTTTAATTTAAACCTTTTGGTGATTATTAAATCCAATCTCATTTGCATTATGTGATTAGACTAGTAAGCATGTCTTTGCATTTAGAGGTTCGCATTGCCACGAAAGTTATTAAGGAGATTTATGTGTTTTTGGGTTTTCAGGATCTTAAATTGATTTATTTTAATTTCTGGTAGCTTTTCCATAAATGAATTCCTATTTATAGGAATAGCCTATTTTTGTTTGGGTCAATTCGAGGTTTAACTAGGTTGGCTGGTTATTTGTCCTAATCAATTATTCACTCAAAAAGTGAATAAGTATCCAAAGAGGAATTTAATTCCTCACTTCTCACTTTCAAATTGGAAAGTTGGAGAGTAAAACCCAAAATCCTCTTCATGAAGATTTACTATTTTGTTCGTTGTGGGAGCTACGGGTGTGAGATCGTTGCGAGGTTGGGCTCATTGGATCCAGCTCAGGGAAACCTTGGATTGCCGCAATTTTCAGCTACTTTACTGTGAGATATTTATTTTATGGTTCAGATTCTCATTTTGCCCTTTTGGCTGTGAGGTAGGGCTTTCCTATTTTGTTGTCTCTGCTCCATTTGAGCTTCTATTTTTGGTAGTTGTTTGTTTGGAGGCTGAGAACTAGTGTTCCTCTCCATTTTTGTATGTTAGTTCTACCCGGTTGGGTGGGTATGAACATTTCCCTATTTATTAGGATGGGGGTTTGGGATTTTGCACCGTTATGCTAGTCGTTTTTGCATACGGTGTTTGATTCCATTTATTTTTGGATTTTTGGGGTTTTTGAACCCAAAGGCCAAATGGATTTTAATTTTGAAGTTTTTCAAATTTTTGGAGTTTTTATCTCGTTTTGCATGCCGCCTTGTTTTCTCTGGTTTTCTTGGCACATTGTGGTTCATGGACTTGGATGATCCATTTGGATATCAGTTAGACCACTATTGCTTTCTTTGTTGCTTTGGGATGCATGTCGCACCTGTACTCTCAACTTTGTGTTCAGTTGAGTGATTTGTTACCTGTTGCTATGGTTTTTGTTGGACCTTTGCTTTTGTTTTGTGAACACTTGGATTCATGTAGAATCCATACTCTCGGATTGAGGCCGGTTGAGTAAGTTCATGACTTTTAGTGTTGTTACATCATTGGGATTTCTGTAGAACCCATACTCTTGGATTGAGGCTGGTTGAGTGATTTTATGATGTATAGTTTTATTAGCTTTGGGATTCGTGTAGAATCCATCCTTCCTATGTTTCTTTCAGTTGGGTGTTTTCTTTGGATTGTGTTCTCATTCCTATCCTTGTGTTATGATCTTCATGATGGTGGTGTACCACACATGAGTACATGCATGTACACTTGTTGGGTGACTTGCGAGGCCCAATCTTTTGTGGTACTTTCAGAAGTTATGATCATTGGGGTCAAGATGGGAGTATGCATGCCCACAAGCACTTGTCGTAGGATGAGCATGGGTAGGGTAGGGTAGCATATGGAGGGGGCTTCTATCTCATAGCCTGGTGATCATGACGCCATGGGTATGGCTAAGAAGAGCTTTGATTAAGTGAAAACTTAATAACATGTGTGGTTGTGTGCCTTCCATGGAGAAGAGTTGTTGCCTTAGGTTGTGCTCCTTCTATTGAGAAGAGTAGCTGCCTATACTAGCTTGGCCTTTTGGATGCCAAGCAACTCTCCATGATGTCATCCCCTACTTAGTAGCCTATTGAGTGTCTGACTAGGACCTTTACTCCTTGCATTCTCTTAGGTTCTTGGTTCAACCATCATACTGGCTAGCATGAGTGTTAGCCTTGGATGTTGTGCTTTGTGTGTATTTGTGGTTGGATCATTATCTCCATCAGCACAGCGGGAGTGGACCTACGGGTTCCATGTGGTTGGGAGGCATAGCTACCTTTACCACTGCTAGGGATCAGTGTATAGAGATGATCTTTATCCTAGTGCAACCGTTGCTAGATGTTTTCACTTGGTACTTTGCATTCCAGAGTATGCTTTCTTGTGATTTATGCTTTCATTGCGATGCTTGTATATCATGTTTAGATGATGTTATTTTATTTGACGCATTCCCTTATTATGATGTTTAGCATATGATTACATGCTGTGAATTGTTGTATTAGCGTATCTATTGCTTATTGTTGTTTAGCATGTGATAGGTGATGTTATCTACTGTAGCATTATCTTATGCTTTTCTACTAGCATGTTAGATTTCTTTATTCTTATATTGTTGCATGTTTTAGTAGTGACATCCCTATTACAACAGTATTGACGATCTGGTCGGTGGCTTGGGATGTTACGTGCAGGGGATGGCTAGGACCCATGATGGTCTTATGATGCTATTGATGGATGGGAGCATCCATATACTTAGTTTGGTTGTTTTGTTCCTAAGATTTATTTCTGTACATTATGATGTTGCTTTTTTTCTCTGCAATGTTTATATTCTGTGTTGTTCTTGCACTCGAGTGTTCATTCCTTAAGCCTTTATGGATCTGGTACTCCCTGGTGTGGAGGTTCTTTGCTCTTTTTTTTTGGTCCTTTTTGCTTCTGGGAGTGTTTTCGTGTTCTTTGGGCGACATTTGTTCAGCATGGTGCGACATTAAAAATTTATTGCATGCCCATACAAACTATGTTGTATGGCACTATAAAGTGTCGCACGCCTTCTTAAGAAATATCGTATGACATTGGAAAAGTGTTGCATGCCTTCTTGAGAAATGTTGCATGAGACTGTGAAGTGTTGCACACCTTCTTGAGAAATGTTGTACGATACTAGAAGAGTGTCACATGCCTTAAGGAGAAGTGTCACCCTCCCTTAGTAAGAAGTGTCACACAACTTTTTGTAGAAACCTATGCGGGCGGACAGTGGGCACTTTACGTTTTGTTTCAAACTTTTTAAGGGTTGATTTGGATACCCTTTTGGGCATTCTTCGACCTTATGTTGTTGCATTTGGAATTCTATCGATTTCTCTTGAAATCCAATTTTTGTGTTTATGATTTAGTCTCTTTGGGTTTAAAATATATCATTTAAGTATAAGTTGACGTATATATTTTGAGATATATATTACTTAAGATATATTTTAATATATGCTAATATTAAAATATATCGTTGCATATATTAAAATATATCTTAAGTAATATATATCTCAAAATACATACGTCAACTTATACTTAAAAAATATTTTAATATATGCGACGAATCTTTTGAGATAGGTTTCAGACCTCTTAGAGATAAGTTATGGATTCTAGGAAATTTCAGAGCTTCAGAAATCCAAAATTAGCCAATTTTTAGGGCTTCAAGATTTTAGGCTTAGTCAAATTTCAAATTCTTCATTTTACCCTAGCTTGGTGTTTTGTTGATGAGTGGTCATTTCTTGTGCCCTCATCTTGTTGTGGTGGTTGTTGGCTTTTTTTCATGTGTGTCAGTTTGGTAGTGGTGTTTGAAGATATATTGGTTGCCGAGATTGCGGTGAAGTCTTCTATTACAATCTTTGTGATCCCTGTATGATGTTGTCATGTGCATTCATACTTGTAAGAAAATTTTTTTTGGCTTGTATTTCATTCTTGTTTCCAAGGATCTCCTGATGGGGCATTACATAATAAATACCTTCTTCTTGAGAATAGCCTTTACATACCAACATTTCTTTGTTCCTAGATACTTTTCCATCTTTATTTTTCTTGTTTTTGAAAAACTACTTTGTGCCAATTACATTTTTATCCTTGGGTCTAGGAACAAAAGTCTAGCTTTTGTTCTTCTCTATTTGTTCTATTTCTTCATTCATTGCTTCAATTCAACTTTCATTTTTTTGAAATAGCCTTAACATTTCTAGGTTCAAACTCAGCAAGTAAACATGTGCCTTTTAATTTACCTCTCATCATTGTTCCATCTAATTTGTCTCCAATGATTTGATTACGTGCATGATGCCTTCTAACATATCTTGGTAACAAAAGTTTTTTAGATTTACTGATTTCATTATGAACTTTAGTGTCAAGATCAAGTCCCATTATCTGTGACTCGGATCCGTTCGATGTAGTTTTCTCTTGAAGTAGCTCAGTAGTTTTTGATTTCAACCTAGGTCCTTCAGACTATGACTTGGGTTGCACTGTCTAGAACTCGAAAACTATTGGAGGTTTTGGGGACTCAAGAGGTTAAACTTCATTTGTTTTAGATAGATTTGGAAAGGTATCAAGTTCATAATAAACAAATCTTTTGTAATCCTCAAGCCTTTTACTAATTTCTTCTCCACTCTTTTTTATAAACTCATCAGTTATCACATGTGCACTTTCTATGATTTCATGAGTAGATGAATTCAAACATTTGTATGCTTTACTTTTGCAAGAGTATCCTAGGGATATGCCTTCATCACCTTTGACATCAAATTTTCCTTTTCTAGATTATTTTAAGATATAACATTTGCTACCAAATACTTTCAAGTAACTTACATTAGGTTTGTATCCATACCATAGTTGATAAGGAGTTTGATTTGAATCTTTCTTCAACTATACTCTATTCAAGGTATGAACTACAGTGCTAATTGATTCCTTCTAGTATCTGATTGCAACATTCTTTTCTATCATCAATGTTTTGGCACAATCCATGATGGATCTATTCCTTCTTTCAGCTATACCATTCTACTAAGGTGTACCAAGGGCTGATACTTGTCTTTTAATTCCTTTTTCAATGCAGAATTCACTAAATTTATTGGAGATGAATTCACCACCTTTGTTTGATCTCAAATATTTCAACTTCTTTCCAGTTTCTTTTTCTATTCTTTCCAAATACTACTTGAATTTGTAAAACTTCTAATTTTTCTTTTAGATACATTACAATCATCATTCTAGAATAGTCATCAACAAAGAGAATGAAAAAATTTTCTCCCCTATATCTCTATATTCCAATAGGTCCACATAAGTCTATATGCACAAGTATAAGACTTCTTCAGAATGATAGTTTTTTCTTTTGAAACTAGTCTTTTCCATCTTACCAATTTGGCAATTTTTTCATAGAATCATATCAGGTTTCTTCAAACTAGAAATACCTCTTCCTCTTTTGTGTCTTCTCATCTTTACCAAATTATCAATATTTGCATGAAACAATATTTTGTACCACAACCAACTCTCTTCTACTTGAGCATTAAAACATGAACTTTCACTAAGATCAAGATAAAATAGGTTACATTTTGTTTGTTTGCCAAATACAACAAGATTTTATTTTCCATCCAGTAGTTTGGCCTTCCTATTCATAAATTCTACCTTGAATCCAATGTTATTCAATTCTACCACACTCAGTAGATTGTGATTTAGTCCTTCAACCCAATAAGCATTATCAAATACAAGTTCATTGGTCAAAGAGATACATCCTCTTCCTTTTAGGTTACAAGGTTAATTGTTTTCAAATCTTATACGACAACCATCATAATATTCCATGTGTTCAAACTTTGTTTTATCTCTAGTCATATGATGTGAGTAGCCACTATTAATGATCTATGTATCATTTTTTCTAACATGAGAGATAAGTGTCATCTTATCTTGTTCATCATCAGATTCATGTTTTACAACAATATACACAATTTCATCTTCACTATTATTAGAATTTTTAGCCATCAAACAAGATTTTAAACCTTTTTCCTTGTAGCTCTTGAATTCCTTCTTGCTTTTGTACTTATTACTTTTCTTCTCATCCTTGTTTACTTTGTTTGGACACCTAACAACAATATGACCAACTTCTTGTAGAAGTTGATGAAAGCCAACTTCACAGCTCACCAAGATCACCTAGATGAAAATAACCTATTGAAGGGAAACCAAAGAAGGAAGGGTGGAGCTTGGAGAAACTAAATGGATTGAGAGAGAAAATATTGCAACAATGAAAAATGTATTGTTGTACAATATGAGATGAAAAAGATATGAAATTATAATAGGAGAGCCTGAATATAAAGGCCTTTAGGAAGCTTGTAGAACAAGCTAGAAAGCTCTAGAAGATAAGGTTGACAACTAAGCATACATCTATAAAAGGTGGGATATCCTCAATCAAGGTGAGAAGATAAGTATGACTTAGATAGGAACAAACTCCCATCTTGTCAACAACTCCTAAACTACAACTATTAAATAAATGTGCTAACCTAAGTAAACTTAAGTAAAAGCATAAATAATAATTATTTACTCTAACACCCCCCATTATGTGCAACTTAGGAGAATGCACTAAATCTTACAACAACTAAGACGAAATGTAGAATGGGTCCCAGTAATGAGGCCATGTTAGGCACCCATGAACAATGCAAAGAAATCTCTGTAAATTGGAGATAAATGAGAGAATCTAGTGGGAAAAACTCCTCTCCAAAAAGAGATAGCTAAAAACCTAATGAAGGAATGAAGAAGCC
Source organism: Cupressus sempervirens (assembly GCA_028749045.1). NCBI lineage: Eukaryota > Viridiplantae > Streptophyta > Pinopsida > Cupressales > Cupressaceae > Cupressus > Cupressus sempervirens. The sequence continues at coordinate 148,991,345 of CM053787.1, forward strand.
TTCAACTAGAGGAACGTCCGAGAAAATAGGAACAAAGAGAAGATCATGAAGAGCATCATTAAAGCATGAAGAAGATGCAAAATCGATTTAAAAAAACTACTGATATGAAGAACCTCCATGGAAAATAGAAGGCACAAATTGAGAGTGTCTATATGGTAGATGATCCATCTCACCAAAATGCATAGGTAGCTAGCCGTGCTGTAATCACCTAGTATATAGGATCAAATACTATGTGCATAGCTCACACTATCAAACCATAAAACCAAGGAAGTATTAGAAATAGTAGAATAACCCTCCTTAATGCGGATGGGGTGAGGTGACATTTAACTGCAAAAGTGGGCCAATATCCTCTACAGAAAGAACTAGGAACAGTGAGAGAGAGTAAGAGGTACAAACACCTATAAATGCCCATGTCACCGACACATCATGGGGATAATATCATGGAAGGGACATTCACTTGATAAAGGAAGAGAGCACAAAAATGACAACAACTAAACCTCCCCGCCCCCATGGTGCTTTATAAATAGTGCAAGTACAACTATCTCAAAACAATGTTCATGAACTTGAAATGCAAGAGTGGCACTCTATCTCGGTGTGTTTGCATAAAGATTCTTACAAATGATATCAATAATGATAAAAAAGAGGAAAAGGTAGATAAAAAAGATCCCATGCCATGAAAATGATCCTCGGACCTAGAACACCCAAGATATGCACCATAGAGAAAAAATGCCAAAAATATGATAGAAAGAGCATTGGGTAGAATTTGAAAGAAATTATAACATTTATGAAAAGTAGACAGAACTAGCTTTCTAAAAATATAACATTTTCAAAAAGTAGAGATGTGACGCACAAGATATGCTTGTTGGAGTGAAAAATAGAACATCCAACTTTAACTACAAAAATAGGAAACAAAACTACATTGAAACCATAAAATACCTACACCAATGTCTCTATCTTAGACCTAGCTTTCCAACACTTTTTTTGGATTGGAAAATACCTCTATCTGCTCAAGTTATGGATAAAAAATTGCAAGTAGGTCAAGAAAGGACCCAGAGTGCTAGCAGGAAGGTCCTGATGTAGCAATGACATCATGCTGATGTCAGCATTCCCTAAGCTTAAAATTGATGGCTAGATGACCATTGTAGCAAAACAAGACTACCACATGGCATCCACATGGTTGTACAACTTCATGATGATGATGTTGCATGACCATGTGGTAGGTGCCAACATGGCACATATGCAATGTGGTACATGTTGACTAGTACATGTTAGTAGAAGTGTTGAGAATAGCAGTGGCTATAGGGGCAAATCCTACTGGAAGAGTTGGTAGAAGGGTTATAGAATAGGGTGGAGGTAGGCCAATTTAGAAGAGTCAAGGTGGGAGTATCTAGGCCAAGATCAGTCGAGCGTGGTGTGGCTGCCAAGAAAAGGTAGAGACTCAGCAGTGGATGTGGCCAAAGGTACAGCAACGAACAAAGCCAGAGTATTAAAAAAACTATTATGAAAGTACTGTACCAATAAAAAATATGTTGCATGATTGAAAACAAAATTACCTATCCAAAATAATTGGTCTACTAGCCAAAAATTGGGTTGTGGCCATTTTTAAATTATTAAAAAATAATTTTTTTGCAGAACCGTTTGTATAGCTTCCAAAAATTTTTTTGGCCTCTCTAAGAAGCTTTGTCCAAAATGGACAAATTTTATACGGATCCTAATTGTAATGGTCATTTTGAACTCAATGGAAATGTTTGTTTAGGCCCAAAGTGCTCTGAAAAATGTTCATCCTCCCAATTGAAGAAAAAATCACAAACAAACTAGGGTTTGTGTCTCTGAATCGCAGTTTCAAAATCTTTCAAACTAGAAGCAGCAGGGAGGCTTTGATACCATGTAGAATTTGATGAGGGCCAACTTTCCAACTCACCAAGATCACCTGCATGCAAATAACTTGTTGAACGGAATCCAATGAAGGAAGGATGGATGTTGGAGAAACTAAACAAAATGAGAGAGAAAATATTGTAACCATGACAAATGTATTGCTAGACAATATGAGATGCAAAAGATATGAAATCATAATAGGCAAGCTTGAATATAAAGGCCTCTACAAAGCTTGTAGAAGAAACTAGAAAGCTCTAGGAGATAAGGTTGACAACTAAGCATACATCCACAAAAGGTGGGATATCCTCAATCAAGGTGAGAAGATAAGTATGACTTAGATAGGAACAAACTCTCATGTTCTCAACAACTCCTAAACTACATCTATTAAATAAATGCATTACCCTAAGTAAACTTAAGTAAAAGTTTAAATAATAATTATTTACTCTAACACTTCTTCCCAAGAAAAAAAAATTAGAGGAATCTTGCCTTTGTACTTTCCTCTACCTTTGGGGTATTTCTTTCTAAGTAGGGCTTCAACAATTTCAAGATCACTGTTAGAACTTTCTTTAGTTTCTTTTTCACTTCTTGATTGATTGACCTTTGATTTCTTACTCTTTTAGTTGAGTGAGATGCTTGGAAAACATACAAAGATGTTGTAACTTGGTAATTACTTAACATGAAAATCTTAGGATGTTATTTGTGATTACTTATTACTTTAACTTAGTTGCAAACATAGAAAATAAATGAACACATTTGACATGAAGATTTAATGTGGAAACCCAATTTGGGAAAAACCACGAATTGAAATTAGTTACTATTTTCACTGTTCTAAAATGATCCCTATTAGGAGCCAACCTTGTTAAAGGTTAAAAAAAACACTATTAAATGTGAACCTGTTAGAGGATTTAATCACCCTCTTAGGAGTGGCGTTGTTAGAGGTATTTAGACAATTCAATAGAACTATCACCTTGATAGAGGATTTACAAATAGTTGTTAAGCCAACTCTATTAAGAGATTTAGATCACTACTTCAGTGGTTAGAGATTAACAACAACATGACCTGATTTGGATGCAACTAAATTGTTGATTATAGAGCTCAATTTTAGCTTGTACTTGATCCCTCCTCATTGAATATATCTTTTTTGCTCCACAAGGATATTCTGCTTATCCTTCTAATTGGCTTCTTCTTAGTATCATCAAATCTTTTACATTCTCACATATACTTTTAAATCTCAATTTCACCTTTTATTTCTATCTTTCATATTGTCAAGTCAGCTCAAATACAACTTGGAATAATTAGTATTCACCTTCTTAGTCGGCTAGAACCATCAAAGAAATCAATTTAACATAATATGCCAAAATAAGAAAATCCTTCATTAGCCAAGCCTACTTGGTAGATACTAACTTAGAAATGATTTTCCTATGTTAACCAATTGAAACTTGGTCAACATTGCATACTAGCAATGTTCCTTTGGCAACCAAGTGGTTTTGGTTAATATTCATCTCCCACAAACTTTCCTTTAATGCCTAAGTAAACTTAATAGACACTAGCTTCTGAACTAGGTAAACTCTAGATTGATTGGCAGTCATAGAAAACTATCTTCAATGCCTGAGTGAGCTCGACATACACTGACTAGTAATGATATGACAGTTTGAGTAACATCAAAGAAAATACACAATTAATCAATTATATTCAATGAGTTCGTGTATTATTGCTCAAGTAGAAGAAAGCTAGTTATTGCATGAAAGGTTGTGTCATGTGAACTTTGATAATCTAGTCAAATAAGTACAGTAGAAGAGTAAGAGGTATTCTTAGTCTGAGGAAACCTACTATGGGCCTATACAACAATTGTCAAATTGGTAAGATGGGAAAGACAAGTTTCAAAAACAAACACTATCATTTAGAACAAATATTGGAGCTAGTTCATACAAACCTATGTGGACCTATTGCAATAGTGAGCTACAATGGAGATAAGTATTTTATTTAGTTTTTTGATGATTATTCTAGAATGGTGACTGAAATGTATCTAAAAGAAAAATCTTAAGCTTTTCAAAAATTTAAGTGGTATCTAGCAAGAGTAGACAAACGAATTGGAAAGAAGCTAAAGATTTTGAGATTAGATAGAGGTGGTGAATTCATTTCCAATTAGCTCAATAAATTTTTTATTGAAGGAGGAATTAAAAGAAAAATATCAGCCCCTAGTACACCTTGGTAGAATGGTATAGTAGAAAGAAGGAACATATGCATCATGGATTGTGCCAAAACCTTAATGATAGAAAAGAGTGTTGAAATCAAATACTAGAAAGAAGTAATCAGTATGGCATTGCATACGTTGAATAGAGTACAGTTGAAGAAACTATCTTGAATCAAAGTCTGTATGAACTATGGTATGGCTAAAAATTTAATGTAACTTGAAACTATTTGGTAGAAAATTTTATATCTTGAAGAAATCTAGGAAAGGTAAATTTGATGTCAAAGGTGATGAAGACATATTCCTAGGATACTCCCATAGAAGTAAAACATAGAAGTATTTGAATCTAACTACTCATAAAATCATAGAAAGTGCACATGTGATAATTGATGAATTTTTAGAAAAGAGTGAAGAAGAAAGTAGCAAAGAACCTGAGGATTAAAAAATATTTGTGTATTATAAACTTGATACATTGTCAAGTATAATCAGAAGTTAGGAAGATTCACCTCCCAAGTCCCCAAAATATCCAAAACTTAACAAGTTGCAAATAGTGCAACCTAAGTTATAGTCTAAAGGACCCAAGTCTCAGTCAAAAGCTATCGAGCCATTGGTAGAGAAAAATAAGTTTGATGAACCCAAGTCACAGATAGTGGGACCTAATATTGATACAAAAGATCATGACGAGGTTACTGGAACAAATTCCAAATCCAAAGTACCTATCTTAGCAAGATATCTCAAAAGGGACCATGAACTTGATCAAATCATTGGAGATGAGTCAGATGGAACAATGACAAGAAATAAATTGAAAGGTACATTTTTTCTTGCTAAATTTGAACCTAGAAATGTTAAAAATGCTTTGGATAATCAAAGTTGGATTTAAGAAATAATTGAAGAAATAGAATAGATAGAAAGGAATAAGACTTGGACTCTTTCTCATAGACCCAAGGATAAAATTATCATTTGCACAAATTGGGTTTTCAAAAATAAGTTAAATGAAGATAAAAACCAAGGATCCATTGATTATATTCTATAATAACACTAGTATAATCAATAAATCAAAGAATCCTATCAAGCATACCCAAACCAAACATATTGCAATAAAATATCACTTTTTTAGAGAATTGGTAAAAGATAAAGAGGTAAGATTGGTATATGTGAATACCAAAGAATAGATTATAGACATATTAACTAAGCCATTACTAAAGGATGCATTTTTGTATCTAAGAGGTAAGTTAGGGGTCATTCCCCTATCTAGATCTTACTAAATGAATTTTAGTGATGCATCAACAAGAGCATGTTGAAGATCACTCAGTTGATGCAGTATTGAAAAGGGCACATTGCATATGAATTAGTACATAAGGTACACTACCATTCTTTGAGCTTTGTCTTTGTCATGGGATGTCAAAGAGGAGAGGTTTTGATGTCATAATTCATTTTATAAAGAATGAGAGTATGAAGTAGATGAATTTTGTTTGATATTGAAAATGAAGAGTTTACTATCAAAAGAAGATGTTGAAGACAAAGTTTTGTTGACATAGGGAGAAATTGAAGGCTAAGGGAGTTCACACTGATACAGGGAGATCTCATGGATAAGAATCAAAATGAAACTAAAGATGTGTTACTTAATTTATTATTTCTTTAAAAAATCTCATTATATTATGACATGTTGTCTTGCCATCAATGCCAAAGAGGGAGATTGTTGAAAACAATTGATCAATTGTATATTGTCTTTCATGTTACATAATAGATCATATCATTTCCAGTCAATGTATATCAAACTCACCTGGGTGATGAAGATAGTGTCCTGTGTTTGCCAAGCATTCTAGATTTTTCCAAGCTCAGAAGTCAGTGTCTACCGAGTTCACTTGGGTGACAAAGGAAAGATCGCAGAAGTTGAGTGTCAATTGAGCACACTACATTAATGAAGGAAATATTAGATGGAACTAGTGTTAACTGAGATCACTCAATTATCAAAGGAAATTTGTGAATATGTAGCATCAGCTAAGTTCACTTGGTTAAAATCGGAAAATCATTTATGAGTTAGTGTCTACTGAGTAGGGTCAGCTAATGAAGGATTTTATTATTTTGGCATATTGAATTCAATTAATTAATTTATTGGTTTTAGCCAATTGAGGAGACATATTAATTATTCTAAGTCGTATTCAAGCTGACTTGACATTTTGTAAGATATAAATATAAGGTCAAGTCGAGGACTAAAAGAAAAGTGCACAAAAGATTTAAAGATACTTAGAGGAAGAGAGTTTGAAGGATAAGTAGAATATCCTTGTGGAGCTGCAAAGATGCATTCAATTAGAAAGGATCAAGTATACAAGCTAGAGATGAGAGATGTAATAAAAAAATTAGTTGCATCAGAAATTAAGTCATCTCATTGTTACTTTCTAACCATTGTAGTAGTAATCTAAATCTCTTAACAAAGTTTTCTTAAAAACTATTTGTAAATCATCTAACAAGGTGGTATTTCTAGATTGAAGTCTCTAAAGACTTCTAACAAGGTCACTCTTAACATTGTGATTAAATCCTCTAATAGGGTCACACCTAAAAAAAAAATTTTAACCTTTAATAGGGTTGGCTTCTTATAGGGCTCACTTTAGAAGACTGAAAATCAATAACTAGTTGCAATTGGTGGTTTTTTCCAAATTGGGTTTCCATGTTAAATCTTGGTGTCACTTATGTTCATGCTATTTCTTTTATGTGTATGCAAGTAAGTGAAGTAAGGATAATCACTAATAATATATTAAGATTTACAAGTTCAGTTATTTTCCAAGTTATAGTTTATTCTTAGTGCTTACCAAGTTACAACGTTTACTAGTGTTAACCTAGTACCTGTGTTTTTTCCAAGCAACTATAGAATATAGTTTAATCAGAGTTTATGTTTTGACTTGCTTTGAAATCTAGGGGATCTGGGATTTATCTTCAATGGTAACTAATTCACTCCTTCCCTCTATGTTACTCCTCTTATATTTCCAACATAAAGTGCAGCTATGGTGTAGTAGATGGAAGAAATGGTTTAATAGGAGGACAAGAAATTATATTAGCACTAAAATACCTACCCATAACTTAATGTAAAGACTCTGAAAGAAGTGTAAACCCATGATTTATCCAAAAAAATAGAGGTAGTAGTGGTGATACCTTGAGATGCAAAAACTACTTGTTCATCTACTATATTTGTAGATTTTTTAATCTTGACATAGCTATTAGGTTTGTGCAATTTATTATGATTACATGGAAAATAATTGTTACAAACAATTATAGAATCTACTGAAGTGGTTCTTTCAAACTAGCTCACTTGTAAATAATAATGATGAAGTGTTACACAAAGTTTTGAAAAGGAACTAAACTTAGTAAGTAGAAATTTATCTCTAATATCTTTTTGTAAACCCACAATAAATGCATGTTTAATATCAATATCACACACAAGATTTTTAAAAAAATGAGCATGCAAATACTTAAATCTACCAATAAAATCAGTCACTTTATCCTTAGGACCTTATTTACAATACTTGAAATCAATCAAAGACATAGAATGACCAATGTTATTCTAATATTATTGAATAAAGATATTATCTATTTTATGAAAGGAATCAATAGAATAATGTAGAAAAAAGAAATACCATTGTAAAGCTATGCAATAGAAGGTTTGAGAAAATAAAAAAGCTAAAATCATTTGATCATGAGCATGATCATTACATAGAACTTGGAAAGCATTAAGTTGAATCACATGATCACCTTTGTTATTATAACTATAAAGGTAAGGCATATCAACTTGTTTAGTAGAAGTAGTATATATAATGTCAAAAGAGAAAGGACTACCTATATCACATGTAGAAACATTAAACAAAAAACTGAGAAAAGGAAGCAATTTTCTATTAAAAAGAAGATTTTTTTATAGAAAAGCTAAGGATAGTAGAATGATTAGAAGTAATAGGTAGCACATAAGAATTAAATAAATTAGGAATAGTGTATGAATTATCTAGAGTACAAGGTTCTATGGGTGTAATACAAGGAACCATGGTAGACTTTTTAGGATAAGTAAAAGAAACATAATTGTATGAAGGTTATAAAGTGGGCATTGAAGTAGGCATAACACTCATAGGAAATGAAGGAATATGTAGATTTGTAGTAGGATTGGAGGGATGAAGAAAAGTAGTCACAATAGGAGTAACATAGGTAGAAATGGTAGAGGTAGGTGCGAATGAAAGGAATTTTCAAGAGTAGTAATAGACAGAGCCCTTCCTATTTTTGATGTAGCTAGAGCCAAATGCTTAACATCAGTATGGACAAGGTGAAAGGGATCACTCAAGTAATTAACACCATGTTCATTATAGATCATTTTCTTAAGAGAATTAAAAGAAACAATAGTATCAATATTGTGAATGTCTTGAAAAACAAACTCATGCATTTTATCAATCTCATTAGCAAGCTTATCCAATTATTGAAGAGGAAACCTTAAAGGCTCACCCTCTTAATGAGATTAGTGGGAACAGTAACGATCCATATAGAAGGATTGGAATAATGAGAAACCAAAGGGTTACTAAGGTTTATAAGGTGAGGAGAAGAAGAATTAAAATCAAAGAGATCCATAAATATATGAATTATCCTAACATGAATATTGTACTTAGGGATAAACATAATAAAGGTCATACATTGAAGAAGGAAATAAGAAACAAAATAAATCTGACCATATAGTATAAACTATATAAAAAAGCACACAATATGATGTAATAAAAGTAATTAGTTAAAATATACAAATAGAGATCACAGGATAATGCAATGATATAATCTTACACAAATGTGACGATATAAATATAATAAGCATGAAAATATCTAATCACAAAATCAAAAGAGGAAAACATAGGGGCAATATTAGACCACAAAAGAATGAGTTAATGCAGCTAGCTTCACCAATTAATGTAGGATTTGAAATGTGAATCAAGGTAAATAGAAAGCTTAATTAAATCGCATGACCCCACATACATAAAGAGAGAGGGAATTCAAGGAGATAAGTCCTTTCAATACTAATCCTAAAGAACTATATCTAAAAATATTAGTGCTAACCAAATTTTAAAGGAATACTAATTTAAACTTGGTCTAGGGAAGAATAGGGAAAAAGATAACAAAATCCTTGAAAACCATTTTGTGAGATAAGAAGCTAGGGATAGATATGTAAATCAAATAAGTATATATGATGAAATGACAAATAAGGTAGAAAAAATAGCATTAAAACCTTATTTTATGCTTGTTCTACTAATTAGAAGCAACTAACTCCTAGAGGCTAACCCATGTACAAATTAACACCACAAATGTTAGGACATAGGTAGACAGATCCTACCTTAATCTTTAGACTATTTAAAAAAAAGCTTTAAAGGGGAAATTGATGAATTCTTCTTCTTCTTCTTCTTCTTCTTCTTCTTCTTCATCTTCTTCATCTTCATCTTTCATCCTCTTTCATCAACTTCTTCTTCTTCTTCTTCTCTTCCTCTCCTTCCTCTTCCTCTTCCCCCTCTTCCACTTCCCACTCTTCCTCTTACTCTTCTTCCTCTTCCTCTTCAACTTCCTCTCTGTCTTCTTCATCTTCATCTTTGTGTTCCTCTTCTTCATCTCTTTCTTCATCTTCCTCTTCATCCTCTTCATCCTCTTTGTCTTCTTCGTCTTCCTCTTTTTCCTCCTCTTCATATTCCTCTTTGTCCTCCTCTTTGTTTTCATATTCATATTCATCTTCATCTTCCTCTTCATCTTCCTCTTCCTCTTCCTCTTCCTCTTCCTCTTCCTCCTCATCCTCTTCCTCCTCTTCCTCTTCCTCGTCTTTTTCTTCATCTTCATCTTCCTCTTCATCTTCTTCATCTTCCTCTTCTTTTTCTTTGTCTTCATCTTCCTCTTCATCCTCTTCATCCTCTTCATCTTCTTCATCTAGATCTTCATCATCCTCTATGTCTTCCTCTTCCTCTTCCCCTTTCTCTTTCTCTTCCTCTTCTTCTTCTTCTTCTTCTTCTTCTTCTTCTTCTTCATCATCTTCTTCTTCTTCATCTTCTTCCTCTTCACCTTCTTCATCTTCCTCTTCTTTCTCTTGCTCCTCTTCTTCCTCTTCCTCTTCCTCTTCCTCTTCTACCTCATCCTTCTCCTCCTCTTTCCTCCTCCTCCTCCTCCTCCTCCTCCTCCTGCTTCTCCTTCTCCTTCTTCTTCTTTTCCTTCTTCTTCTTCTCCTTCTTCTCCTACTCATCCTTCTCCTTCTCGTCCTCCTCCTCCTCCTCCTCTTCTTCTTCTCCACCTCTTCCATAAAATTTCCTTCAATGTAGGTGACTTTGATCTCCCCTTACTCTTAAACTTAGAATATTTGTCATTTATTGTTTCCTCTCTATCTTAATCTTCCTTGAACACTCAAAGCCTCTTTCAAATTGACACAAACCTTCCTTCTTATCTCCTCATAAAGTATAGAACTAGAAACATCATCCATCTTCAGTTATCCCTATGGCCATGACAACATTATCCTATGAGTTTGGCAATGAACATAAAAATATTCAAAACTTTTCTTTCTCATCCATGCTAATCAACCTTCCATTCTCAATTAATATACAATGTCTTTCTCAACAAAATCTTATTAATAAGTAATATTTCATTATATATCTCACGTAGTTTCTTTAGAATATTCTTTGAAGTACATTCTTCATGAAAATTTACCATAATTAAGTCTAGAAGATAGATTATTATAAGACCTTTAGAATTTCTATCCATTAGATCATGTTATGTTGCTAAAGTTTGATCTGTAGGTCTCTAGACATTTTCATCCACTACTTCCCATAGATCCTTGTGAATCAAAAAATATTTCACCTTCAACTTCCACATTTCAAATTTCATGCTAGAATATTTCTACATGTCAATCCTCACAATCATGCTTTATATCTTTACTATCCTTAAAGAATAGAAAAATTATTTTGCACAATCTCCAACTCAAACCTTTATTAGCTCAAAAAATCATGTACTTGAAAAATAAAATAAAATAATATCAAGATCTAATACCACTTCTAAGGAAGAAAATTTATACAAAATCACTTTATATAGTAGTCATTACAAGACTATTATGTAGATAACAACTTAAATGTTACAAATATTTCAGGTTATAAACAAGTGAATAAATGAAACAAAAATGAACACATAACATAATGATTTATTGCAAGGAAACCCTTATGGGAATTTGAAAAATTATAAACCTTGCATAATGTACTTTCAAATCAATGGAGATTATAATACACTTTCAATGCAAGTTCTTATAAGAATATCACCTAAACTCAATTTGGAAGGAAATTTACAAGAACCCTTAGAGCACCCAATTAATGAAATAAAAATCAATTCTCAAATTCCTTCCCCACCAATTGCAAAAATCCCTTGAAATGTATTGCACATAGATGACTTGTGTTGTACAAGATAGGCATGAGTTATGTTAGAAATTATGCCTTACATCCAAAATCTTATCCCTTATTCTTGAAACTAAAAATATTCACGACAAGTCTCCTATAACATATTAAAAAGGCCCAAAATAAAATGGTGGAACAAATCAAGGTGTCAGTGTCTCATCACAATGACATTCTGAAGAGGATGAATTTTTTCACTGAAGGAACCAAGGAGGAGCTCAAATAAAGGAAGATCAAAACAAAGATGGGGTATTATGCTCATAAAAGAATTAGATTATATTGATGGTTACTAAATAGGTTACTAATCCAACTAATTCTTCCTATCCCCATATAACAAAACATACCTACTTCTTAGATAAGCTTAAGGAGCTTTAGACATAGTTTAATGTGCTAGATTTTTCTATTTTTTCTCTCTATTGTTTAGAGTTGAAGGTCTACATTGTTATGGGTATTTTCTAGTTCATGGTTTATGGTTCAAGATTCATAGTTACTAGTACTAGATGTTGGTTTGTGTTTGGGTCCCCTAGCATCTTTTCCTCTATTTTATCTTCCTTCTGGTTAAATTTTTTGTTATTTTTTGGCTCTTATTATGTATGGTGTCACATCTCATGAACCATTTTCTTCCATCCTTTGGATTTTATGTTGCCTTTTTCATGTTAAGGGCTCAAGTCCTACCCGTCTTTTCCTAATAAAAATATCTTTAAAATGGCCCTTCTACTATATACTATAGATATAGCATCTTTAGAAAACCAAAATTATCTTTTCCAATGAACCTACATGTCAAAAAATTCCTATCTACTTTCAAAACTATATTAAAAAAATTGAAAGGTTGATAGGCATATTTTCTCAATAAAAATGCCTCTTGTTTGGCTCATAGGAAAGTTGTGGGTTCAATTTATCATCCTATCATGGTTGTTTCCATTTCATGTACCTCATCTTAGTTGGTGTATATTCCAAATCATATCCAAAAAAGAAAGGCAAGTTCAATGTCAAACCCTGGCTAGTAGGAGAATAATAACTATTTAGGTGGGTCTAACCCTCCTTAGGTCCACTCTCCATAGGCTACATTAGCTATTTGGATGTCTTCATCTTTACATTCTCATAGCCTATTTGGGAATGTTGAGAACATGAAAAATAGTATGAAAAAGAGGAGAGTCATATTTGAGTGAGATTCTCTTCCTAAATTTAGACTTAGTTCAAATTAATTACATAATATATTTTCCTAAAACTTTTAGGGTCTATCTAACCTATAAAAGAAATATCTTATTTGAGATACTAGAGAGAGGATTAGGAGTATGAATGTAATTTTCCTTCAGAAGGTCAAAATATTTAGTTTATATATCAATGTGATATGCCATATTATATGTCTATATAGTAAAATAGTAATATCGTAGAATGAGGTTGATTAAGGTGCTATGGTTATTCTCCTTAAACATAAATTTCCCTATATAGTTCTTGATCAAGGGATTGAACCCATGCATAGAATTCTATGGATTTTTCTATCCATTAACAATCATTCTTTTGGGATAGGCAATGTTTATGCTCTAAATGATATAGTTGAATGATCACACATGTGGCATTAGATTGTTTACTTCCTACCACATTAATATTTGTTAAAGTGTTAAGACTTTAATATGGTTGAGGTAGCCTTAAATAAGGATATGATTTTATCTTTTCAATGGAAAATTGGTGAGATTAAATTCTAGTTTTGTATGCATAATAAGTGGAAGAAAGATATGGAAGTGTCTCTTTGGTCTAACATCATAGAGAGTAATAAGTGTTAAAGTGTAATCATATTGAATATTTCAAAGAAGACTAGACAATAGAAAATGTACAAATAATCAAACATGTACAACATTAAAAGTAACAAAATATGTAGTAGAAGGCACAAATAAAAGAATGATTATAACATGTTCTCTTGGATTATCACTTTGCGCTAACAAAGTAATAAGGATAATTTATGGTAATCTAAACAAAATAGATAACAAGAAACTCATTATAGGGGAAGCACGTTATAATAGGTAAACACATAAAATTTGCACACAAGAGGATATAATCCAATGTATTTACATCCTCCTATCTTGCTCCATAGTGTTTAAGCAAGGTAGGAATATTTCTATAAGAGAAACATCAAACACTATATAAGGGACAATACCTAGTTCCTAAAAAGGACATGATATCAATATAGGTCATTGTATTTGTGGTGTAGGAGAACCTAAAGTACAAGAACATGAGAAGGTTAATATTCTTTATATGAAATATTTAAATCCATTGAGTGATTTATATTGTATTTGGGTCAAGATGTAAAGGCTCTGATACCCATTTGATGTAGAAATAGTCATTTTGGAGCAATTTTGGTATTTTCTTCTGTTGCTATTTTGATTGGTTTTTTTGGATTTGTGCTATTTCTAGGACTTTTATACCCTCAAAACCCTATATTATATTTTTATATTTGGTTTGGATTAATAGCATTTGTTTTACAGGATGTTGTGATAATTATGGTGAAAGTTATTATTTTCAGCTTTGAGAACTCTTGTCAATAGTCATGTTGTAGCATTTAGTATGGATAGATATGGATGGTTATATAACTCTAAATAGATTCATTAGAAAGATATTGAATTACCTAAAATTATCATTTTATTTGAGGCACTTTGATGCAAATATGTGAAAGTTATGAAGATTTGAGTGAAAACTAGTTTTTAAATGCCTTTAATGGTGTTGCAAGCAATGATTTGTTTAATGGGAAAATTAATAGCTTACATGTTTGGAAACTATACTCACAAGTGGATAATGTGGACTTGGTTAGGAGTCATTTGAAGTTGGGTTCTAAAACCTATTGGATGCCCTAGGTAGGGTTAGATGCTTTACTTCTAGTTTTTGATAGATAAAATGAGTCTCAATACAAACAACATAATTTATAATTGGTGTATTGGAATGTATTGAGATTTGGATATGTTTTAATAGGTATAGTTTGAAATAGTTCCACTAGATGGTTTTGTATGTAAACATTTATAATAGAAGTTATGAGTAATGGAATTAGATATTCTAATTAGGATATGAAATGTTGGAAATATTATGACAAGCTAAGTTACTAAGAGGGGAGGGGTTATTCAGTAACTTCTAAAACTTTCATCCCAATTAGCAATTAATCCTTTATATGAATGCTGATCTAACTTCATGCATGGGAAACATAGAAAACATGAAAGCATACATAAAACTTTGACACAAGATTTGGTGACCTTGAAACCTTCCAAATAGAAAGTAAAAATGGGTTGGGGATGATACCCAAAAGCTTTAGTATTGCAATATAAAGATGGCTTGTTAAGGCTTGCATTGATCACTTCTAATGATCTGCCCTTTTAGGAGCAATAAAGACTGCTAGGTCTAGCTTGTGAAAGGATTAACAAACATACAATGAAGTATGCACTCAGTAAAGAGATTTACATAAGACTGTTAGGTCGACCTTGTTAAAGGATTTGACTGATCCACCTATTAGGATGAAGTAGTAGAAAATCTCTACTCTACAACTTGGTTTGCTGAATGAGATTCCCTTGAGTGTACAACTCACCTTGCTATGAAAGCTGAATCTTTCTTGCTCCTTATACTATTGTGGACTTTGTAATTCGTACTTCTACTCTTTTATAATGATTAGATTACTTCATTTTTTATTCCATACATTCATTGGATGTGATACAACACATTACATGTATATCAATCAAATTTCATAATTACAAAGTCGGCCACAATATAAGTTTACACAAAATATTACAAAGTTGGCCAAAGTGTAGAAACTCAAGCTTTGAAGACTAACTCAGTGAGGTTCTGATACTTGGCATCCACTGTCACTGCTCGGTATCATCGTGCACTCGATAGATGTAGAATCTTAGTGGATAGTGATCACTTCCAAGTAGTCTTTACCTCAGTCTATAATGGTGACTAGGAAAATACTATGAAACTTGTCATATAAACTGAATAACTTGATTACCACTACATAGCTTGATAAACACTATCCACTTGAGCTCAGTATAAACTGAGCCACTTGGTTAACACTAAGTAGCTTGGTCAACACTAGACCTACATCACATATACTATGAACTTGCTAAGCACTGCACAACTTGGTTTTCATTGGTAAACTCGGCATACATTGAGATGCTTGGTTTACACTACCAATCTTCACAATAGTTGCAATAGCTCAGCATACACTAGAATTTGTCCAAAGGACTTGGTAGCAATTATAGAACTTGTTAACAATTAAAATGCTTGGTTAACATTGTTAACTATACAATAATCTTAGTATGAACTCACAATCTAAATAAGTGTATGTCACTAATAAAAAAATTTACTGGAATGTCAACAATCTTCCCCTTTTGCATTAGTGACAAAACACTTATCAGTCAAAACTAAATTATCCATCGCCTTATATCTCCAACTTATTAAAGTATACTGGTTCTGAGATTTTTCAAAAAAATTTTTGTAAAGGATATATTTCTATACATGGTAATGCTTCCTTCAAAGATAATATATCACAATTCTCTTCCCCTATCTTTTAACATCTTTCTCCTCTTTATATCATTTTATATCGTCTCCCCATTTTATCTCCTTATAACTTCTCCAATATCTTCTCCCCCTTTTTGACATTAATTCCAAAGAATTATGCTATATGTATTTACATAGAAATTCAAAAATGAGACAAGAAGTCTAAATTTACCTTCAATATGATTGCCAAAGTCTTGTCCCAATTCTCTTGCAAGAGGCTGCATGTGTGCAATGCCACTTACACTTCTACTAAAAGTTCAATCATATGGTTTGCAATAGAGAAATTATAATCATGGATGAGAGTTTTCTACTAAGCAATATGATTTTTCCATGCACCCATGTTGGGGAGTATCAAAAGTCTGATCTTCTTGAAATGTGCAAAGCTTGAACCTGGGTCAAGCTACAATTTTTGAGTACTTACTTTGAGATCTTCATCAATCTTGGACAATTTTTCCTTTATTTCTATAGTAAATTTTGAAATATCATAAAGTTTACCAAAAAGTAAAGTTACATTTGTACAAGAAGTTTCCAGAGAACCCAAAATAGTAGATAACTCTACTTGGTAGATGGAAATTTGTTGAGAAATGTGCTTTAACAGTTTATTTCCAAACTTTTTCTCTATTTTTTGTCATAATTTATCTTGCCCATCTAGATCTTCATTATACTTCTTGACTGCTTCTGCCAACTGAAACAAAACTGGCTGATAAGAATCAATCTCTATTTCTATAGCCTCTTCCAAAATATTCTTGGCATCCTCAATGATTTTAAATTCTTTATCTCTTTCTTCTCTTGGTCTCTACTGCTAGGCTTTATTTTGGAGTAATTCTCCAAAGGTTTGCACTTGATTAGGAGTAAGTTTTGAAATATCCCAATTTGGAATCACAATTTTCTCATCAAGATTAACATCCTCCTCCTTTACATTTCCTTTACCCAAAAATTTTGTTCTTGGTTGAGGCTTGGTCTCAACTTTCCTTGCACTTATTTCTTGTGTACTTGGAATGGAAACAATAGTAGAAATAGTGGGGCTTGCTGCAAAAATTGATACTGGACATATTGTAGAAATTCTAGTAGAAGTACCTGTTAAAGCCAAAATTGATATATCCAAAACTGTTGAAGAGGGAAGAGTCTACAACTTAGTAGATTAAGTACTTGGTACTTTAGGCAATGATGTGCTGAGTTGAATTGGTGCAATGATTGATTGGCTAGTTGTAATGGACACAATCGATCTTGTAGAGGTTGTCTTTGTGCTTGATGTTGTCAATACTTTTCTAGGAGAATGAGGAAGTGAGGCTATAACTACTATAGGAATCTTAATTGGGTTAGTTTTTTCTGTATCTTGAGTTTCTTCCTTGGTATCCTCTTGCTCATGTTTCTCTTCATTATCAATATTATCAAAATGTGTTGTCTCTTCATCATTTTCCTCTTCATCTTTTTCTTCTTTATCTTCATCATCATCTATGTCACTTAATTTTATTGGAAAGTCACCCAATTTATGAAGAAGATATACATTCTTCCACGTATTTGTTACATTCTTCACAACATGCTCTATGTTTTTCATCAATACAAGGTAAGTGTTGAATTTCAAGGTTAGGTTTTCTTCATTCTCCTTCATAGCTTCCTTCACCTCTTTCTTAGTTGGGCTTTGCATAAGTTTCCTCAAGGTTTTTTCATATATATCTTTAGTAGTTTTCTTTTCAAATTCCCATCTTGGCTTGATCTTATCCATCAAAACACTAGGAATCTAAAGTGTAAGCTGATCAGGTGAGTATTTCCATTTACCCATTTTATCCATCACCAAATCTTCAATCTACTTATGTTTTGCTTTAGTCTTGATCTCTAACTTTAATGCCTTCAAGTTGGTTATGTCAGCCCCTGACTATAAGTCTTTCAATCTATCCTGGAAGGTGGGTTTAATTTTCCTAAATATTATGTCTTCTCCTTCCTTGTCTGATTTCTTCCTAGAGGATCTCCTAGTGAACATTGCAATGGATGACATAGTAGGTTTGGTAATGATTACCTTTCCCTCTTTCTTTAGTGGCTCTTCCTCCTCTAATTTTTTTTCATCCTCTACTTCTTCATCCTCACCATTTCCCTCAATTAGCAAAATGTACAACTTGTTTTCAATTTGGTAATTCTCTTCTTGCATTTATTTACTACATGAGGGAGTTTGATCTCTAGCTCTAGCCTAGCCTTGGCTTTTTCATATGTACCAAAATAGGCTACCTTAGGATCATCTAGTTCATTAATTTGTGCCTCAATAATATCTTTTGTTTCATCAATATTAACCTCATATCCAAGAGGTCTCAGCCATGCAATTCTAGGCCTAACTGCTTGAATGTATACTTTATCACTATCTACCATAAAACATATATCATTCTTGTAATCCTCAACTAGTTTCTTGGGGATTCTGAATCTATTATTAATTTTCTCCTTGAATGCATCAAAATAATCTTCCATAATACTAATATAATTTTCACCCATCTCAGCAATATACTCATTAATTTGATAGAGTACAAGCACATCTTTTCTCCACACAACAGTTCCTTTTGAAAGAAAAAAATTCTAAACATAAAAGAATTAGCATGTGTAATGCCCCGCTCGGAGATCCTTGGAAACGAGGATGAAATAAAAGCCAAGAATTATTTTTTTTACAAGTATGAATGCAAATGACAACATCATACAGGGATCATAATGATCGCAATGGAAGACTTCACCACAATCTCAACAACCAACAGATCTCTGAACACCACTACCAATTGACACACACGAAAAAAAGCCAACAACCACCACAACAAGATGAGGGCTCAAGAAATGACCACTCATCAACAAAACACCAAGCTGGGGTAAAATGCAGAATCCTAAATTTTGGCTAAGCCTGAAATCCTAAAGCCCTGAAAATTGGCTAAGTCTAGATTTTTGAAGCCATGAAATTTCCTAGAATCCATAACTTATCTCCGAGAGCTTTGAAACCTATCTCAAATTATTTTTTGCAAATATTAAAATATATCTTACGTATAAAAAATTAAATGATATATTTTAAACCCCAAGAGACTAAAACAGAAACACAAAAACTAAATTTCAAGAGAAACCAACAGAATTCAAAATGCAACAACATAGGGTTGAAGAACACCCAAAAGGGTAGCCAAATCAATGCTCAAAAAGTTTGGAACATGACGTAATGTGCCTTCTATCTACCCGCACAGGTTTTTACAAAAAATTGTGTGACACTTCTTACTTTAAGGGAGGGTGACACTTCTCCTTAAGGCATGTGACACTCTTCCAGTGTCGTATGACATTTCTGAAGAAGGCATGTGACACTTTACAATCTCGTATGACATTTCTCAAGAAGGCATATGAAACTCTTCCAGTGTCATAGAAATGATCATACAACATTTCTCAAGAAGGCATGTGATACTTTATAGAATCGTACAAGACAGTTTGCATGGGCGTGCAATACATTTTTAATGTCATACCATCTTGAACAAATGTCACCCAAAGAACAAAAAAACACTCTGAGAAATACAAAGGACTAAAATAGAGCAAAGAACCTCCACACCAGGGAGTACTAGATCCATGCAAATCGAGGAATGAACACTCAAAAGTAGCAACAGAAAGGGAAGAGGAACATCTATCCATCTAAACCATAACAGCAAAGAATGTACTGAAATAAACATCACAATGAACAAAAGAAACATCGCAAAGTACAGAAAAACCAAACTAAGTATGCGGTTCATCCCAATCATCGATAGCATCATAAGAACATCGTGGGTCCTAGCCATCCCCCACGTGTAACATCCCAAGCCACCGACCAAATCATCAATACTATCATAATAGGGATGTCACTACTAAAACATTCAACAATATAAGCATAAGGAAATCTAACATGCTAGTAGAAAAGCATAAGATAATCCTACAGTAGATAACATCACCTATCACATGCTAAACATCAATAAGAAATAGATATGCTACTACAACAATTCACATCATCTAATCATATGCTAAACATCATAATATAGGAATGTGCCAAATAAACGAACATCATCTAAACATGATATCCAAGCATTCCAATGAAATCATAAATTACAAGAAAGCATACTCTAAAACCTGAAGTATCAAGTGAAAAAATCCAGCAATGGTCGCACTAGGATAAAAGATCATCTTTGTACACTGATCCATAGTAGTGGTGAAGGTAGCTATGCCTCCCAACCACATGGCACCCATAGGTCCACACCCGTCGTGCTGATGGAGATAATGATCCAACCACAAACACACATAAAGCACAACATCCAAGGCTAACACTCACGCTAGACAGTATGATGGCTGGAACCAAGAATCTAAGAGAATGCAAGGAGTATAGGTCTTGGTCAGACACTCAAAAGGCTACTAAGTAGGGGCTGACATCATGGAGAGTTGTTTGGCATCAACAAGCCCAAGCTCGGATCATGCGTTTCAACTCCTCAATGGAAGGCCCCGTACACACATTTTATTATCTTAAGTTTTATTAGCAGTCACACATTTTATTTAGTTATCACTTGGGTGATCCCACAATAATGGGTTCCACTTTTTGACCAATTTTGACACTGAAATCAATATTTTTGCAACAAACGTCATGTTCAAGTGACTGTATCTCCAAAACTATAAATAATTTCAAGATGACATAAACTAGTGATTTTGAGTACTTTATTCCTACTTTGTAACCATATTTTTTAATCTAAAAAAAAAATTATTTATGTCAATTTTTTTTATGTCCTCCAAAAAGTGGTACATAATAAAATTCAATATTTTAAAAAGTGACAGTCCATTTGACACACATAACTTTTTTTTTGGAAATGATAATGAAGTAATTCTTTCGGAGTTGGATTTTTAACACCAATATCCAGTGACTACATTTGGTTTGATTTATTTTTGTTGAATATTGTATAGTTTATGAAGTTTTGAAGTGACATGAACCGTAATTCAGACATACGTTCTGTTTGACACAGATATTTTGAAGTCAATTTATCATAAACCATTTTTTTTTTTTGAATAGAAAGGTATCTCAATAAGCCAGTGCTTCCATATTTTTCAAATTTTTTTTGACCTAATTTACTAATTTTCCCAAGGTGTCAAAGTTGGTTGATGTTCAATTGGTAATGAACCTATAATGAGTTAAACTCATATTTGAAAGTCTTAATGATTAAATTATGTAATAAAATTATAGTCGTTGGAAAGCTTGCTCCGAGCAGCACATTTTGAAATTTTTTATTTTATAGTAGGAGATCATTCTCCTACAATTATGGTAGTCAAAAGAGCCAAAAAAAAAAAGAAAAAAGAAAAAAGGTTAAAAATTTTGTGATTTTGCATGTTCGTGTGAACATGGTGTTTGCGCGAACACATTTACCATGTTCACGTGAACGTATGTTCGCACGAACATGCAAATCATGTTTGCACAAACATATATATCACATATGTTCATGCGAACATACGAAATATGTTCACGCGAACATGATTAAAAAAAAGTTCAAGCGAACACATGGTAAACTCAATTTCTCATTTTGCAATTTTTTTCATTTTTATTCGTCCCACTAAAGTGGAACCCATTATTGTGGGTTCACCCACTTATTTAAGACTTCCTATCCTCTGCCAACCCTATGGGACTAAGGTCACTAGACTACAAGATAAAAGCTCCCTCCATATGCTACCCTACCCTACCCATGCTCATCCTATGACAAGTGCCTGTGGGCATGCATACTCCCATCCCAACCCCAATGATCATAACTTCTAGCAAATCCAGAGAAGATTGAGCCTCGCAAGTCACCCAACAAATGTATAGGCATGTACTCGTGTGTGGCGCACTACCATCATGAAGATCATAACACAAGGATAGGAATGAGGACACAATGCAAAACAAAACACCCAACGAATAGCAACTCCAGAGGATGGATTCTACATGAATCCCAAAGCCAATAAAACCATACATCATAAAATCACTCAATCAGCCTCAATTAGAGAGTATGGATTCTACACGAATCCCAATGATGTAACAAGACTAAAAGTCATGAACTTACTCAACCGACCTCAATCTGAGAGTATGGATTCTACATGAATCCTAGCATTCACGAAACAAAAGGAAAGGTCTAAAAGAAACAATAACAATAGGAATAAAATCACTCAACCGAATACAACGTCAATAGTACGGATGCAACATGCATCCCAATGCAACATAAAATTGCAAAAGTGGTTTGACTGATATCCAAATGGATCACCCAAGTCCATGACCCACTTGGTGCCAAGAAAACCCGAGAAAACAGGGCGACATGCAAAACGAGGTAAAAATCTAAAAATTTGGAAAACTTTCAAAATTAAAACCCATTTGACCTTTGTGCGCAAAAACCTCAAAAATAAAAAAAAAATGGAATTGGACATCCTATGCAAAAACGGCCATCATAACGACATAAAATCCCAAACCCTCATCCCGAAAAATAGGGAAATGATCATACCCGCCCAACCGGGTAGAACTAACATACAAAAATGAAGAGGAACACTAGTTCTCAGCCTCCAAACAAATGGCTACCAAAAATAGAAGCAAAAATAGAGCAGAAACAATAAAACGGGAAAGCCCTACCTCATAGCCAAAAGGGAAAAACGAGAATCTAAACCATTAAATAAATATCTCGCAGAAGTAGCTAAAAATTGCAAAAATCCAAGGTTTCCCCAAGCTAGATCCAATGAGCTCAACCTTGCGACGATCCCAAGCCCATAGCTCTCACAATGAAAAAAATAATAAATCCAAATGAAGAGGATTTTGGGTTTTACTCTCCAACTTTCCAATTCGAAATTGAGAAGTCAAGAATTAAATTCCTTTTGGGATACTTATTCACATTTCAGGTGAATAATCAATTAGGACATTTAACCAGGCAACTTAGTTAAACTCTGAATCGACCCAAATGAAAATAGGGTATTCTTATAAATAAGAATTCATCTATGGAAAAGCTACCATAAATTAAAATAAATCAATTAAAATGCTCAAAAATTCAAAAAACACATAAATATCCTTAATAATTTTCATGACAATGTGAACCTCTAAGTGCACAGACATGCTTATTGGTCTAATCACATAATGCAAATGAGTTCGGACTTAATAATCACTAAAAGGTTTAATTTAAACATTTTAATAAAGGATACGTTGACCATACAAGGATGACATTTGTAAAATATGAAAGGCTGAATCACTAACTCCATGTGTCACTGCCAAGGATATAAATCCTGCACACTAAACAACACGATCAAGTGCAATTGCATATAATAACATAGCTGAAGCAATAAATGCATTAAATCACCTAATTTAACTATTTATTTAATTATATTAAAATAATCTATTTACATCACTCACTTTCACATAAAGCATAACAATGCAGGAATGAAGTGAATAACCATAGCATTAAATCCATCACATAACACAATCAAAGATATGTTCAAATACTAGGTAACTAGATATCATCATAAAACACACTGTCATCTCAAAATGGCATCATCATGCAATATGATTAACTGAACAACATAGTAGTCTAATATCTAAGATACTGAAATTAAAGTATAACATCTGACCCTCAGGTTATCTCAAATTTAAAACATCACATAAGAACAGATATCTCTCAGATCAAAATATAACAAGGTAAATGTCTGCAACACATAACCAAATAATCCCACATGAACAATCCATTTCTAATTACTTAAGAATTTAATAATGATTGATTACTCTGCATAAAAGAGGCATTTAAAACACATAAACAATCATAGTCATAAACATGACTAACCAGTGCTACAGGAACCTAGTCTAGTGTAGCATGGTAATAGAACATAGTGCAATCTTTGCACACATCTCAGGGTAATCACAAAACAACCTCATGTAACCACATCGATCTTGGTAACCACTGACACAAACCTCAGTGAACCAAAAATCACAACATAATCTCATAGATCAATCAAAAGCATAAAAAAAGAAACTGATACAGAAACATAAATCCAAACACCTCGATGATGTAGACCACTCAGGGTCACAATCATGATCCATCAAAACAAAATATCAACAAGGTTGCATCCATCAAGATGACTTACAGAAGTCAAATGAGAGAGGCACTATAGCATGTCAATAGAGATCCAAACTTACATGGATTTTTCTTTGATGTTTTGATGCTCTCCATGTTCTCGTTGAATTATTTCAATAGTAGCTCAAAAAGGTCAAAGGAAAGGTTGTTCTTGATTATCTTGTATGCCAAGTCTACTCCCTCACATGACACACTATTCAACCTGCTTGAAATGTAGATCTTGTGTGCAATGATATGGATGCCAAACTTAAATTCCATATTAGTTACATTTCTTATTTTCATAGCTCTTTCATCCCACTCTACTAGGGTTTTCTTCTCTAGTTCAGCTTGACCTAGGGTTTTGGTTGTCTTAGCTTTCGCTAGCATGGGTAGACTAATGATCCTATAAATCATCTTCTTTGTGATCAAAATTGGTTTCTCCAACTATAGCTATCCATTGTGCACCCGACTAAGAATAAAACTAATCCATTTCACTTGGAATTCATGAGGCATGTGAGGAATATGGGTTAATCCTTTAGCCTTGAGATGTTGATGTTCGAGTTTCAAAACATAATTCACAAATAACCTTTCTAGGGTTTCATCCATTTCTAATGTACCAATTTCTTGAATTGCACATTTAAAATGAGAATGGATGTCATTAATTAATAGTGCCTTGAAAGGGATTTGAGACTATGCTCCACTTAGGTCTAGGGTTTTGGTGATTGTAGGAGTGAGCTTGAAGTCTAGTGCCTTCCATTCTACACCATAAACTAGCATATCATAACCTCACTTTGCCTTGCTACTACTAGATGCCATCTTCACTAAATAGGGTTTTAGAGAATTTGAAAACTTTGTTCACAATTCACTCAAATCACTTGAATTCCCTTCAAGATCACACTACGCAATAGCTCTTAAAATTTCATGGTAAACATGAATTTGATTTCATTTCTTTTATCAATTTTTGTCATAAATGCTTGGTATGAATGTTAGATCAAATTGATAGACTGTCATCCACTTCCTTTCATTGAACACTCGATGAAGTGTTTGTGACAAGATAACCATATGCATCTTAATTACTCCCAACCTTGCTCAGTAGAGTTTGTAACCCATCTTTGTTAGGTAAGATTGTAACCTAACCTTACTCAATGATAACTTTCATTTGTTACTTAGTGATCCCTTTTGCATCTTGATTGCTAGTTTGGATCTTTCATCTTGCTAACTGGAACTGATATCCGATGTCTC
The DNA here is from genome assembly GCA_028749045.1 of Cupressus sempervirens. Classification (NCBI taxonomy): domain Eukaryota; kingdom Viridiplantae; phylum Streptophyta; class Pinopsida; order Cupressales; family Cupressaceae; genus Cupressus; species Cupressus sempervirens. The sequence continues at coordinate 149,016,682 of CM053787.1, forward strand.
ATTTAGTATCACAATTCTAGCACTCCTTTGAGAGATCAAGTAGAGATGGTGGAGTCACTTAGTTATTGAGTGATTTGTTCATCATTTCTTGGACTTGTATTCTTAGTAGACTTTGGAACCCATTATTGTCTCATCTATTTTATAATGTTATCAGCCTATGCCTTCTTTTCATCTTCAATTCTTTTAGTATTCATGCAGTTATTTGCAAGATGACCAAGTTCAGTACAAATGAAGCGTCTTTTAGTATTATCTCTTTTCCTCAAATGATGCTTTACATAATTCATTCCAATGCGTCTGAATTCTCCACAGTAATGTCATTTGCACTAGGTGTTGTAGTCCTAACCAAATATAGGTTTCACAATTTGTTTTACTGGATTCAATATCTAGGTTTTGTATTTTTATGACTTATGTCCATATTTCTTACATCTATGACATTTGCCTTCAAATTTTGGTTTTTCTTTTCATTTATTAGCCTTATGACCATGTTGATTGCAGTTGTAGCACTTTCCATTGAATTTTTCCTTCCAACATTTGTTTGATGTATGACCCATCTTACCATAGTGATTGTAAGTAGGTTTTTTGTTCTTTTGAGCTCCTTGGTTAGATGTTTCCCCTTCTTTTTTATATCAAATTCTTGCTTTTATTTTTTGTCTATAGAGATTTCACACATTCAACTTATTCATGTCTTCTTGTGATTTCATCATTATTTCATTGGTTTTCCATTTAGAGTTTATATCATTTTGCAATCTTTCAGTCTCTAATCTCAGGTTCATGATTTTTTCATTTGCATTTTTGAGTTGATCAATGAAGTCTGCTTGCTAAAGGGATAGGTGTTGGATGTCATTGTTTACCCTTTCTATCTCTTTTCTTATCTTGTTTCTCTCTTCCATTACTTCACACAATCTTACTAACTAAACTTCTTGCTCTCTTCTTAGTTTTCTTACTTCTTGTAGTGAACCATTCTTTTCTAGGAGTTCCTTGATTGCTTCATTGGCTTCATCTGGGTTGCTCGAATGAAGGTCTTCAATTTTTTCTTCAATATAGAGATGATCATTCATTTTAATTGCAAGATCTTTTCTTCTTTTTAGGGATTAAGAAAATTTCTCCTTTTCTTTCTTGAGTTGGGCAATAGCCATTTCCAAATCTACCTTCTCATTGTCAATAGCCTTGTTAAATCTAAATATCTCCATGGCCTTCAATGTTTTTTCAAGATGTTAATTTTTTCTCTGAGAACCATAATTCTCTAATATCAATTGTTGGAAATATTATAAAAAGCTAAGTTACTAAGAGGGGAGGGGTGAATCAGTAACTTCTAAAACTTTTATCCCAATTGGAAATTAATTCTTTATATGAATTTTGATCTAACTTCATCCATGAGAAAATTAGAAAATATGAAGGCATACATAACACTTTGACAAATTCTTGCTTTTATTTTTTGTCTATAGAGATTTCACACATTCAACTTATTCATGTCTTCTTGTGATTTCATCATTATTTCATTGGTTTTCCATTTAGAGTTTATATCATTTTGCAATCTTTCAGTCTCTAATCTCAGGTTCATGATTTTTTCATTTGCATTTTTGAGTTGATCAATGAAGTCTGCTTGCTAAAGGGATAGGTGTTGGATGTCATTGTTTACCCTTTCTATCTCTTTTCTTATCTTGTTTCTCTCTTCCATTACTTCACACAATCTTACTAACTAAACTTCTTGCTCTCTTCTTAGTTTTCTTACTTCTTGTAGTGAACCATTCTTTTCTAGGAGTTCCTTGATTGCTTCATTGGCTTCATCTGGGTTGCTCGAATGAAGGTCTTCAATTTTTTCTTCAATATAGAGATGATCATTCATTTTAATTGCAAGATCTTTTCTTCTTTTTAGGGATTAAGAAAATTTCTCCTTTTCTTTCTTGAGTTGGGCAATAGCCATTTCCAAATCTACCTTCTCATTGTCAATAGCCTTGTTAAATCTAAATATCTCCATGGCCTTCAATGTTTTTTCAAGATGTTAATTTTTTCTCTGAGAACCATAATTCTCTAATATCAATTGTTGGAAATATTATAAAAAGCTAAGTTACTAAGAGGGGAGGGGTGAATCAGTAACTTCTAAAACTTTTATCCCAATTGGAAATTAATTCTTTATATGAATTTTGATCTAACTTCATCCATGAGAAAATTAGAAAATATGAAGGCATACATAACACTTTGACAAATTCTTGCTTTTATTTTTTGTCTATAGAGATTTCACACATTCAACTTATTCATGTCTTCTTGTGATTTCATCATTATTTCATTGGTTTTCCATTTAGAGTTTATATCATTTTGCAATCTTTCAGTCTCTAATCTCAGGTTCATGATTTTTTCATTTGCATTTTTGAGTTGATCAATGAAGTCTGCTTGCTAAAGGGATAGGTGTTGGATGTCATTGTTTACCCTTTCTATCTCTTTTCTTATCTTGTTTCTCTCTTCCATTACTTCACACAATCTTACTAACTAAACTTCTTGCTCTCTTCTTAGTTTTCTTACTTCTTGTAGTGAACCATTCTTTTCTAGGAGTTCCTTGATTGCTTCATTGGCTTCATCTGGGTTGCTCGAATGAAGGTCTTCAATTTTTTCTTCAATATAGAGATGATCATTCATTTTAATTGCAAGATCTTTTCTTCTTTTTAGGGATTAAGAAAATTTCTCCTTTTCTTTCTTGAGTTGGGCAATAGCCATTTCCAAATCTACCTTCTCATTGTCAATAGCCTTGTTAAATCTAAATATCTCCATGGCCTTCAATGTTTTTTCAAGATGTTAATTTTTTCTCTGAGAACCATAATTCTCTAATATCAATTGTTGGAAATATTATGAAAAGCTAAGTTACTAAGAGGGGAGGGGTGAATCAGTAACTTCTAAAACTTTTATCCCAATTGGAAATTAATTCTTTATATGAATTTTGATCTAACTTCATCCATGAGAAAATTAGAAAATATGAAGGCATACATAACACTTTGACAGAAGATTTGGTGACCCAAAAACCTTCCAAATAGAAATTAAAACTAGGGTGGGGATGATACCCACAAGCTTTAGTACTATGGTATAAAGTTAGCCTATTAAGGCTTACATTAATCACTTCTGATGATCTACCCTGTTAGGAGCAATAATGACTGCTAGGTCCACCTTTTGAAAGGATTTACAAAGATACACTGAAGTATGCACTTGCTAAAGAGATTGATAGAAGACTGTTAGGTCTACCTTGTTAAAGGATTTTATTGATCCACCCATTAGGATGAAGCAATGGTTGATATTTGACCTACAACTTGGTTTGCTAAATGAGATTCCCTTGAGTGTACAAATCACCTTGTTGTGATAGATAATCTTTCTTGCTCCTTATACTGTTGCAACCTTTGTAATTCACACTTATACTCTTTTATAATGATTATATTACTTCCTTTTTGATTCCATACATTCATTGTATGTGATGCAACACATTACATATATATCAATCCAATTTCATAATTACAAAGCTGGCCACAATACATGTTTACACAAATATTACAAAGTTAGCCAAAGTGTAGAAACTCAGGCTCCGAGGACTCACTTGGTGAGGTTTTTATACTCAAAATCCACTGTCACTACTCAACATCATCATACAATTAGTAGATGTAGAAGCTTGAACTTAGTCTGCACTGGCGACTTGGCAAATACTATGAAACTTGTCATATAAACTTAATCAGTTGATTAACACTACATAGCTTAGTAAACACTATCACCTTGAGCTTGATATAAACTGAGTCACTTGGTTAACACTGAGTAGCTTGGTCAATATTGGACTTGCATCACATCAACTACAAACTCGGTAACCACTGAACAACTTGGTTTACACTCGTAAACTCAACATACACTGAGATGCTTGGTTTACACTATTGATCTTCATAATAGATATAACTACTTGGCGTACATTGGACTTGGTCCAAAGGACTTGGGCAACTATAGAACAAGATAATAACTAAAATTCTTGGTTAACATTGTTAACTATATAATAAGTTCGATATGAACTCACGATCTGAGTAAGTGTATGTCACTAATAACAAACTTGACTAGAATGTCGACAATGAAAATGGAGAAAGGTTGATATTTTTATGTTAAAACATGTTGTGTTTTACCTCTTAAGATGCATCTATATAATTAAATTATTGAATTAATGATGAAAGGATAAGAAAGGATCCTATTATTTGTTTGATTTTTAATATATACTACATAAATTTGTTACTATGTATAAAGCATACATGGTAAACCATGATCGTGATCAATAATCTCATATAAATGATCAAAATTACTAGCATGCAGGAAATTTTAAGTATGATGAACATCAATAGGAGTATCTTCTTTATATATATTAATCACAACAGAACCAAGTATATAAGCAATATTATTATGTTTCCTAATTTTAACTTTGTTTAAATTTACTTCTTCCATAGTTTCAATCATCAGATGGTAAAATGGAAATATATGTAACAATATAAGTTAATGAAATAGTTTGAGAGGCATGACCAAAAGTAATAACTTGATGCTATTGATTATGATCATGAACATGCCTATTTATTTTTTCTATATATGTTTCTAATGTGGGATAGGATCAATCAACATCAAGTCTCGTTCTTTTTGTGAAGGAAGAATGGAAGAAGTCGTGTGACTAGGTTTAGAGATAGCAACATGAGGATGCATAATATGAGGTGAAGAAGTTGAAAAAGAGGTAAATGCAAGAAGTTGAGTGCCATGGAAGTCATAGACGAAAAATAAATTTAGCTAGAAATGGGTACCCATTTATTAAAAAGTAGGTACCCTCTTTAGTCTGAAATACTAGATCTTAAATTCAAAAAATAGGTACATGTTTTTTTTTTCAAAACACACCCATTATTTTATAAATGTGTTCCCATTTGAAAATGAGTGCCTGTTATTTTCAAAATGGGTACTTATTTCTAAAATAATTTAAAAATCAATTTTGTCGCCTGAAACCTCATTTTTACTTGCTTTTAGAAACAACTACCCATTTAAATATGTGTACCTATTTCTTAAAATTATAATTTCACAAGCCATGGACTGTATTTAGTTTTGTCTTGGGATAGGCTTGGAAAGATAAAACTAATGCTTGTGCAAGATAAAAATTGGCTAAGGCACAAGAACAAGAAATTTTTGCCATGCCACAATGTTTGAAGGAATTTTAAAATTACTTTTTTGACAAAACAAAAACCCATTATAGTACTCATTGTCTAGATTCTAAAAATAGTATTACACCAAATTGGTTTCTAGAATTCAAATAGTATGGTTAACTAAACATTGCATAACCTTTTTTATTTTTAATTTTTTTGAAAATAAATTATTTTTTGTCAATCTAAATAGAATGTAATTCAATATTAAAAACAAAATTGGAAAATGGTTAAGTTTTGATCAAAATATGGTGCTAGTACACTAGAAGGTTTCAAAATCTCCTTTATGGTCAAATAATTTATAAAAGAATAAATATTGAATAAAAAGATAAGGAAAAATATTCTCATTAATATTTGGTGTGTTATGTACCTTTCTCCAAAAGGAATCTCAAAAATTCACTTTATTGCCCCAAAAGAGGGTGGTCATATGTGTGTGTGGTATGATCCGTAAATATACATTTTCAAAAAGTGGTCTTTGAACATGCCTATTGAAATGTAATTTATACGATGTGGGTATCCCAACAAATTACACATTTGAAACCTAGACTCCTAGAAATGCATTTTGTAGTAGTGAAGATTTTCAAGGGTCAATCTTAATGTGCCTCAAATTTGGGCATCAAGTGCCAAAAAATTTATAAAATAGGAAAAATACTTCCACTTTTTTCCTAAAATTTAGACTTAAATTCTCACACCCACCCAAATGAGAAATACATGAAATAGGAAGAATACTACAACTAGGATCAATCTTATGTTTAAAAAGTTTTGAATATTTTTTGACCTTGAAATGTTGATAGAATCAAAAGAGATAATCAAGAGAAGATAGTGGTGATAAACATAAATAAGGAAAAAATAAATTAAGGTCAACATAATCTTGAGGCCTACAAGGGCGAAAAAATCTATGGTTAATATTCTTATTATTTTGATATAAAGGAAACTTAAGACATTCTTCAATGGAAGAATCTAATGTTTGAAATGAAGATAGCACAAGAAGACATAGATTAAAATGAAAATAATTAGAATTAAGGATAATAATAAAATAAATATTCACAACTTTACTACAATGTTCTAAAGAAAAGAAATAGAAACATGAGGGTGATAAGGAAAATTGTTAAATGTTTTTATCCAAGCATCAAATGGATCATGAATATTATTTTCAAGCTTTTCTAGTAAAACCATCATCTTTAGCTATAACATTCATTGTGGATGAAGGGTCAACAAATAAATTGTAGGAAGGAATACCGACAACCCTAACATTATTCTAAACAGGACAATTAGATACTTTAATCATTCAAACATAATAAAATATAATGAAATTTTGAGGATTATATTCAAGTTTTAGTTGAAAATTCTCAACATGGATGGGTTCTTCAACTTTTTCAATGTAAATAATATGTTTAGAAAAGGAAGAGAGTTGCATAATAACATTAGTGATGTGAGATGGTAAATGATTGGGGTAAATTTATAAATTATGATTAGGAGATTATATAGAATCATTTCAATGATTAATATCAATATAAATACATATATAGTTATACCTCATGAGGTATCGAATAACATTATTCAAAGAATAACACTTCCTATTATCATGACTCAATTGACGACGATATTCGAAACAATATTTGGGATCAAAGGATATAGGAAGAGATTTATTTGGGAAAACTATTTTAATAGGAGAAATATTAATAATATTATAATTTATTCAGTTTTTCATGTCATGGTGTCATGGTATGCAAAAATTTACATAATGGGGTATATGTAATATTATGTCTAAAAATAGAAGACAATGAAATTACACCTTTAGAAGCTGCTACTAGACTTTACCATCTATTGTATTGTATGATTTACTAAATTGGATGTAGTTGTTAGGGTTTTAGAACTTATTAGGATGAGATGTGTTGTCACTTTTGTAAATGCTAACAAGATCCATTAAGCTTTTCCTCTCAAACTAGCACACATGTAGTTGATAACTATAGAACACTAAAAACATAATTGTGAAAAAGAATTAAACTCATTTAGGAGAATACTATTTCTATTTTTTGCAAATGAGAAATAAACTTTTGTTTTAAACTATCATTAGGTACATGATAAGAAATATGAGCAGTACAAATGTTCAAATCTACAAATAAAGATAGTAATATTTTTTTTAACTCTCTTTTTACAATGCATTAAATTAGTCAAAGAAACTCTAGGACAAGTATTATTTCAAAATTGTTGAATGAGTGCATTGATAGTACTTGATAGGAATAAATTTTAAAATGAGATAAGGAGTAATATGATTGCAAAGATTTTTCTTGGAAGGTACTAGTAGACAACTTATTTTTTAAACTATACTCATAAGCAAAATCGCTACACAAGGTTTGAAAGGTTTAAATATGAGCCACAAGATCACCCTTAACATTATAAGTATGAAGATAAGGGTTATCCCAATATTAAGGGATACAGTTTCATATAATGTATAATGATAAGTAATTATTAGTTTGGAATGTTGAATTTGTATTTAGTCAATGAAGAAATTCATTGTTAAAATGAAGTGATAGTTTGAGATAGTATTTTAATTGTGAAATTAGTAAAAGAAATGATAGGAAGAGGTACATTGTATATGTTAAGAAAGACATTGGAACTAAAGAGAATGTCATAAGAAGCATGAAACGTATGAGAAGTAGTAGTGGGAAGAGTATTGGAAAATATTAAATAAATATTATTGTAAGAAGGCATAGATGAAGGTGAAGAAATGCATGGAACACTCATAGGTAGAGTATGATTAAGAAGAATCAAATGTGTAGGATTGGAAACTTAAATTGAAGTCATCATAAAAGGTGGTACATATGTAGAAATAGAAGGAATATAAGTAGAAATCACTAGTAAAGTAAAAAAACTCGTTGAAGGAGGAACATAAGATATCACTTGAGAACTATTTTATAAAGGTTTAACATTAGAATCAATAAAATTATAGATGCTACAAAAGAGAGTAATATCATGTACAATTATTTTGAAAAATATTCCATAAGCCTTCTATGATGAGAATGGTGTTGAGATTGTGGTGTTATTAAGATCATCAATTTCTCAATTTCTCAAAATGATAAGTGACTTATTCAAATTGAGAAAGAGGACCCCTTGATTATATATCCTCACCATGAGAAAAACTATTTTTCTATTAGGATTAGGATGAAGAAGGTCATATGGTTATCATCATGATTCATAACATAGAATGATGTTTAGGATCAAAAGAGCCCATACATTTATGAGTTCTTCTAACTAGAATACTATAGTTGGGACTCCAAGTGATAACTATCACTCATAAAGATATAAAGGAAAATAAAAGAATATAATAATGAATAAAAGTTATATTGCATCAAAATTACATATAGATGTGAAACTATGAAATTTAACTCAAAGATAAGATTAAACTACCAACTCAAGGAGACATAAACAAAAACAATGCATTCAAAGAAATATCAGCCAAGGAAGATCAAACTATTCAATAAAAAGGTTCAAGCATGAAATCATTAGGTTCACAAAAATGTATGATGAAATAGAACCAATCATACAATAAATTCAAGATCTAACTATGGATTAAAAAGGTATGAAGTGCAAGAGATACTAGTTCAACAAAATGTATGGAGAAGGTGAACAAATCATAAAATGAAAAGAAGATCTTAGTATAAAATCAAGAGGTATGAAGTTCAATATAGAACTTGATACATAATAAAATAACATAAAAATTGAGGAGCATATTTATATGTATGAATATGCATATTGATTCACCATTATTAGGTGTACATTATGAAAAGAAAGATGGGGGAATAAAAAATTATATTTATACTCATCATTATTTCCCTTTAATGTTATACATTTATTTCATTTGGTTACATTTTTTAAAAATTTATCTAACATAAGTAGATTCACTAATTAAAATAAAAGTAATATAGGTGCACATATGATAAGTAAGCACATGAAAGGATTAAATTTGATATATGAATGTAACTTATATGAAATTTAGAAAGAAGAATATAAATCACCTTGAAGACTAGTAGAGGGTATAACTTTAGATATAAAAAATGATTGTTAGAATGTAATATAAATGACAATAGAGAAAAATATGAAATGAGGAGATTGAGATTAGGAAACCTTAGGAATATGGGAACTTTAGGTAAGGGATGAACAAGAGGGTAAGGTATGTCCTAAGGTTAGAGAAAAAATAGTGGGAACCATGGCCATCATTCACCCTATCTATATTGAAAACCTACAAATTTCAAACACTGATTGGGAAAAGAAATATGTAATACACAATCTAAATTTATCACTATAAAAACCTTTAAATATACTCCTACCCACAAGAATAATATAAAATATTTATGGATAGAGAGAGATGGAGGAGGGAGGGGAATACCTTTTTAAAACACCCTAATTAGAAATTAACCTTGAAATGAAAAAAAAAAAGTAAACTAAAGAAAAATAGAAATATTCATCTCACTCAGCAAATCTATAGGGATGGACTCATGCCAACTATAAAATATACTATGTAAATTTTTTAATGTATATCTATGAATGATGTATATTAAATGGTATAGGAATTCAAAAATTTAGTTGATATATAAGTTCCAAATCCAAAAACATATGGATGTGATTGAGTTTCTAGATTATTTAATGGTGAATTCTTGTCTAATGTTGATGAACATAGATGCCCTTTCTTTATGACCAACTCCACTATATCAAAAAATAATTTTAAAATTTTTTTTTTAGAATAAATGAGTTTGGTTGATGGGGGTAGGGAAGGGGATGAGGGGTGAGTCAGTTACTTAAGGTCCATAAGTACCATTTGAACATTTCAAGAAAATCATTGTTCTGCTTATCCTTTTTTTGTTTGGTCTCTACTAATCTAATTTTTAAAAAAATTCCTAAAAATAATTTTTTTTTCTGAATGTAAACATCTAAATGTAAATCATCATAAAAAATTCAAGACAATTTTGAGTCTAGAATTTTACATGGAAACCCAATTTGGGAAAAAAACCCCAGCAACATGTCACCATTTTTCACTCTTTTCAAGTGAGCTCTATTAGGAGCCAACATTGTTAAAGGTCACAATACACATTGTTAAATGTGACCTGGTTAGAGGATTTAATCACCCTATTAGGAGTGGCCTTGTATGAGGAATTTGATCATTGTATTTAGAATGTCACCTTGCTAAAGGATTTACATAGACTGTTAAGTCCTTTAGTCACTATTAGGTCAACCTTTGATTAAAATAATTTCAATAAAAAAAAATTGTAGTTATTGAAAAGAAAACAATAGGGTTTTGATCTGTATGTTTAGAACTCACTTTTGTACATTTTTTTAGACTCACCATCATACATTTGTGTTCACACTTGTGCATCCTCATTCCAACTTTCTCTATGTGCAAGTACTCTAAAAGTTTGACTCTATACCTCCTTAAATAAGGAATTGTTGCTTTTCTATTTTGCATGATCACCATATATTTTATGGTTTACGATCTATTTCATTAGATTCATTGTAGTTGTTCATATTTCTTCTTTTTGGGAAACTTCTCATCCTTAAAATCTGATCATAGATATAATACTTAATCCTCTTATTGCATTTAATTATCCAACTCATCAATCTTATCTTCAATATGGTTTCCATATCCCAAGAAATCAACTAAGTTGACAAAAAATCATGATTCCCTAAACACATTAAAAATATTGTTACTTGGAAATCACTTGTTGACCTTAGATTGGTTTTGACAAGTGAGTGTTGACACACTTAAGCTATTTACTTAGTTCATGCTCAATAAGTAACTTATGCAGAGCAAACCATAGACCATGTTGAGTCATAGTGAGTGTCGAACCACTCATCTGCCAAGTCACTCAAGTGTCAAGTAGATAGTATTTGTTGAGTGACACAGGAGCCAAGTGAACAATGGATGCCAAGTAGTATAGATGCCAAGTCACAATAATGAGATTAGTGTATGCTAAGAATCAGAGACTTTAGATGTTGAGTAAGATAGTTTTGACTTATTTGTTTGTAAAAGCACAAACAACTATGTAAACCATTTTTGAGTTGACTTAAGATTGAATTTTGATATTTTGGAGATAAGGATGAATCTCAAGTTGGATTCCCTATGCAATTACATGTAGCCAATTAGATAATGGGAAGGATTAAATGAAAAAATGGATGAATCTCAGCCATAGATTCATACCGAACCCCAAGTCAGAAAAGTCTTCTTAAGGAGGACAAAGCTAAAATATCAAGCAAGTGTGTAAGGTGTTGAAGGAGCAAATAGAGAATTTTTCATGCAAAAATAGAGCATTCATGGTGGCTTAGAAGTTATGAAGTGAAACTCCATTGCAAAATCAGTTAGAGTAGAATAGAGGAAAGAGAAGAGTGTATAGAAAGGAGACATATGATCATGAAGGATCAAGAAGACATTGTTTACAAGTGATCTATTATCAGGCAATCAACTGCTAACCTTAGGATCAATGCTGAGACATTCTAATAGGTGATTTTAGTCAAAATCTTTTAACGGAGTAGTCCTAACGGGCTGTATGAAATCCATTAACAAGGTCTTATGTAGTTGGGAGTTAAAGTCCTTTAGCAAGGCACACTTCTAATAGGGTGTTCAAATCCTCTAACAAGGTGAGACCTAATAGTCTTTATAAGCCTACAATAGGGTAGAAATTTCATAGGGTAGATCATGACTCCTTATCAAAACATTGTAACCTTCATTGGATACACTTTATTATTGTAGTAGTGAAGATTTTTGGGTGTCATCCCCACCCCAATTTTATCTCCTCAACTAGAGGGCTTCTAGGTAATCATATTTGGTATCATATGTGTGTGATTGCTTATATGTTTTACATGTTAGATGTACATGCTTTACATTTTATTTCAATTTAATCATTAAATGCATGAGATGGATCTGTGGTGAAATTTTTATGAGTCCAAATTTAAACTATTGATTCACCCCCCCACTCCCCCAAGAAGTTTGCCTTTCCTATTGTAATTCCAATAATTGTTTCCAGAGCCTTGTTCTTTGAAAGAGAATCTTTGCATCTTTGAGGAAAGATCTTCAAATGGAATTCTACAAGATGGGAAATACTATTGAAAATTAAGAGATTGAAATAAATCTAATTCTAAATCAACTGAATGAAGCAAGAGAAGAACTAAAGAAATCCTGGAAGAGAAGGAAGGAAAGTGCTATTGTAGAGAATGACACACAATAAAATGATATAGACACTACTAAGCTATTTTTAGATGGAGCCTCAAATGAATTTAATATAGTTTTGTAGATCTAATGGAAAAGAATAGAGCCCAAGCTAAGAAAATTAGAAATCTCAAGTTAGAGCAAGAATCACAAACTATATTGTAATATGAGGTTACTGAATAGAAGAAGAAAGCCATGGATGAAAAAGCTATGATTCAAGAAGAGAAAAGAGTTTTAGCAAACAAAATGGAAGAGACATTATTTGAACAAAACAAGATTTCCAACATGCAATTGGATACTCTAAGTCAAATGATGAATGTCACCTATGTACTAAATGTCAAGGACATTGAGATAACAACATCAAAATTGTAAAATGAGAAATTACAGAGCGACCTAAAGAGAAAAATGGAATTTACTAAAAGTTTCAACAAACCAAATTAAGCCATAAAATACCTTGAGAAACTATTGATATCCCATAGGTCTAATAATGATACATTTGGATTGGGATACATAAGCATTGAAGAAGGAGAGTCATCCAAAAGTGTAGAAGAAGGGAACAAAAAAGTTAAGAACTCCCAACCCACTTGTCATAATTGTGGTAAGAAAGGACATATTGATAATCTGTGTAGGAGCAAGATTAAAATTTAGATTGTCAAGCCTAAGAACATGGTTCGCTACCATAAGTTCAACAAGTAGGGTCATCAGGCACATGAATGTAGAACTAGGTCCATGCACACATAAATATTTGAAGGATATCACTACAACTGTTAGAAGTATGGACATAGAGTATTTAAATCTAGATCCAAACCCATGTGGTCATCAAATGGGCAAGAAAAGGTAAGGAACAATGACAACTCTTATAACTCAGATTATAATACAAGATATTGTTGTCATTATTGTCAAGAATATGGACATGTTCTTAAGAATTGTATTAGGACATACTTTAGAGGTAACTACCAAAGGTGGTTGAGTCAAACCACATGTTTTAGTTGTTTGAAGATAGGTCATACTAGTAGGTATTGTGTAACTAGGTCAAAGGCACCAAGTTGTGAATTTGATAAAAGAAAAGGAAAGCTAGATGTTGAAAATGTCAAAGATGAAATGAATAAAATATGGAAAAAGAAAGATGATTTTAGTACGTCAAATGAAGAAGGGATCGCCTCACCCAGTGGGTCAGGTGATCACACCTCATCAAACTAGGCAATCAAGAGGTGCATGGGACTAATATTTAAAGGTTATATCATACATCATTTCCAAAATGACTTAGCACTAAAAAGATTACATCAGCATGAATAAAGCTGCAAGGAGTTGTTAGGAATTCAAAATAATTCTTTATGTTTATCATGTTGTTGCCAAGCATGAAATGTTTCCTATGTGTGCCAAGTGAAATGCTAGAAGATGTCAAGCTAATAATATGGTTAGTTGATGCCAAGCTCATAATGGTTTCTGAGTGATGGAAATGTCAATGGATACCAAGTCAACCTGAAATTGGTTGATGCTAAGCTTATAGTTGTGTAAACACTCAAAATTTATTGTAAGGTTTTCATATGGTATTTGATCAATTTTAGTTCACTTTTCATCATTTAAAATTTAAGAAAGAGCAAGCAGAGTAGAAGGTGATTCAAAGTAGTTGCAAATGATTCTAGTAGGGTTTCTTCACCAATTAGTTACATTTCATATGATATTTATCAAGAGCCAAGCTACACAGTTTACATTTCTATAAACCCTAGTTTTACATTATGTCATCAATTTTGAAGAATTTAGAAAGAAAGGAAGTTTTCAATGTTTAGTGAGTGAGTAATGAGGTCAATAAACCCATTTTCAATGTTATTCATTACATTTCTTATAAGCAAGACTCTTTTGGTGCATTCTCGATGATTCAACCAAATGTGATAATGATGCAAGATGTAAGAAAATGCTATAACTATAAGATTGGTAGCATTATGGGTATGGAGATTAGGGAAGTATATGGTAAACTCTATGATAATGGCATGTTGAAAGAAGAATTCAAAATCATTGAGAGGAAGGGATTGACACGAGCCCTAGATTTTTTGAATGTGTTCAAGATAGAAAGGATTGGGATAGTACTTATCCAAATTCTTGATCATTCAGTATGGCTAGACAATGGACTTATCCAAATTAATAAGAGAATAATTAATAGGGTTACTAGTTACCCAACCCTAGATCAGCCTAAGACACTAAGAAGTGATGCTACGAAAGTGATTGAGAAGAATACTAGATTTGTATGGAACAAAAGATGCATTATAATTGACACAATCACTGATCCTTTGATATAATTTTTTGTAAGGGTGATTTCACAAAAATTTTACCAATCTAGAAGATTAAATGGTGTGCCCTCTATAGATGTGGATGTGGGATATATAATTGTCAAGAAAGATCACATATATGATCTAGCAAAACTATAATTACAACAATTGATGGAGAACCTTAGAGCAATCAGAAAGACAAAAAGTGCACAATGTAAATTTGGTTCTATATTTATTTTTATATTATTTTATGTGAAAAACACATTCCCTTCATTTGGAACTATGGGATGAAAAACCAATAGATTAGTAGCACTAAAAATTGGTGATTATATTGAGCAATTAGGAGAGAATTTTGAATCCTTAATGACAAGTTATTTTGAAGACTTCAAGAAGTCAATAAAGGAGAGATTGAGAATACCAATGTCACTAGTAGAGAAACATGATGGTGATATATGTTTTCTTATGGATGATAATTATAACTATGTACAAGCTACTATACCAAGGGTAAGATGGTTGAGACCCTTAGGTTATGAAATAAATGTAGATGAAGCCTCTACAACTATTATTGCATTACTTGTAGAAGAGGTAGATAAAAGTACAAGGATATTTGGAAAATATGAAATGGTAAAGTTCAAAATTACCATGGAATTGAATATTGCATCTACCATGAAGAAAAAGGAGAAGACAATGAAGAAGTTGAAAGCTAATTTTGGAGAGGGTGTCAAGCAAGAGGAAGAGAAACCCAAGCACAAGCACCTCTTGCACTAACTCAGGGTATGGGAGAAGACCAAGAAGAGGAGGACACTAAAGGTGCCAAGGAAGAAGAAGCCAAGGAAGCACCTACTCCTACCAAGCCAAAGAAGAGGAAGGCTTAGGTCTAACTAGTGATTAAAGCTAATAAGGTAGCCAAGCCAAGTCAGCCCAAGCCCACTGCACCTACTACAAGGCCTAGTACATGTGCAACATCTCAAAAGGCCAAGGAAGAGACAAAACTAGTAGAGAAAGGAGGCCAAGATTGGAAAAGGCCAAGAAGAAAATATGTGGCACAAGTCAAGTCAGATGAAGAGAAAATAGAATTAGATGAGAACAACCAATTTAAGGTGGTGAGTCACAATCCTTTGTCAAATCTAAAAAAATTATGTGAAAATGTTAAGAATAGTGAGACTTATCATGATTTATTCATGTTGATTTTGATAATTTTGGTAAAGTAAAGAAAAATCAAGTGAAGGAGGCCATATATGCCATGATGGAAAAATTCAAGAGTACTCTAGTAGAACTTTCCAGCTCAATGCCTAAGAGTCCATATGAAAGAGTTGAGAAAAAATAGCACTATTGCCTAAACTTGGAGAGACAAATTAGAGAAACATCTCTATCCCAAGTGATGCCTAAACTCACTAAGGCATAGATTACTAAGGCTATGAAGAAATATGTAGTTAGGTTTACAGCTAAATATAGGGCCTTCAACATTTTGCAAAATAACTTTGAGGATGTTGTTAAAGAAGTCTACATAGATTTGGAAACTTACTTATGGGTTGACAACAATCAAGGAAGGAGAGAAAGAATCCATTGAAGTAAAGGAGCATGAAGATGATGATAAGATAACATAGTTGAGGGAGGAACAACAATGCATATAGATGACAAGGAAATAGTTGAGGAAGAGAAGCATGAAGAACAAAGTGTGCAAGACACACAATTTTCATGTGTTAGCCCTTAACATGTACCAAGTGAGACTATTGAAATAGTAACTGTCAAGGATGTTTCTGATCTATCAGCTTAGAACATCAATCCCCTTACTAAGGAAGATCTCAAGAAGATATTAGATCAATCTACACTAGAGGCTAAACTTTATGATAATCCTACACTTGTAAGTGTAGATGAGCTACAAAAATCAATGACTAATACTCAACAGGAAAAGGTGAATCCATAAGAACCACCTTTTATCATCCCTCAGGCTACTAATGTACAACCTTTGGTAAAGATATCGGAAGCCATATTAGATAAGGTTGATATAATTGCCAAGGTTGATACAATAGAGAAGAGCATAGTGGAAACACAAGTTTCTACTATAGAATAACAAGAAATGGGTTAGATAGAATTATTTGCACCTACAACACAAGATCAAGGTGCAAGTGAAGTCATTTTGGCAAAACATGGCAAGCCTGAAGAGAGAGAGATGGCACTATAATTGAAGGAGCAAACTACTATCCAAGCCTTGGTAACATTACTAGTATCTAGCACCCCATCAATTCATACTCTTTAGAAGTTGAGAACATATGCTACACCCTTGTAGATCTTAGTTCCAAGCCCAAGTTCATGAAAGGGTAAATAAGTCATACAGTATGGAGATGTGAGCCTTCATGAAGAGATCATTTTGCCCAAATATGATTAAGATTCAATCAATATAGAACAAGTGTGCATACTATAGCAAGCCCTAGCAAGGGGGAAACATCAAAAAATGCTTTGAAGGGAGCATTGGTAGAACCAAGCACTACAAGATATTAAAGAAATCTTTTTGAATTCATTTAGTCTACCAACTCTAGATAAGACCAAACCACTAATGGAACAACTGATAGACATAGTAGACAAGGTTAGTAATGAAGAGCTAGATACTAATGCAAAACTACTTCAATGGTCATACAAGAAATGTCAAAACAAAGTGAATTAAAAAATATCAGGTGACATAGCACTGATTCAAGTTGCATTGGAGACTAAGGTTGAGGATGTGAAGAAGGTACTTGAGAATATATTCTCATCATACACTAAAGTGTACAATCCATCACTCTTCACCAAAGAGACCAGAAGTCAAATTCTGAGTCTAGAGACCCAAATTAACACATCAGGTGCAAAACTACCATTGAATCCACCTCAGAGTGTGAAGCACTTCAAGACATTAATTCAAACCTTGAGTTAGTTAGCTATATTGATAGAATATGAGGCCAACATAAGGGCTAAACTGACTAGCATCTAAACAAATCCCATCCCCATATGGAAATTTTTCATAAGAAGCTAGGGTATGCCAAAACCTTAATGAAGAAAGACCCAAATCTTCCTACTCTAGATGGTCTAGTTCACCTTGCTACCAAGCTAGCAATCCAAATCAGGTCATTGGATGTAGCATGTGATAACTAGGATGCAAATCTCAAGATGATATTGGATGTCCATATATATTTTCTAGACAAACACACAATACATGTATAGCCCATTTGACATAAGTTTCAAAAAGGAGGAGAATAAGATAAAGGGGGACAAATATTTTAGGGAAGAATGAGAGAATGGGGGAGACATAAGGAAAGTGAGAAATGGGGGAGAGCAAGCAAAGAGGGAGAAGCATCAAAACACAAGAAGTATCAAATAAAAGAGTATCATTAAAAAAAAGCATGAATTCAAAGTGTATTAGCAGAGTCACATTTACCTAGAGACACATTAGGAGTATAGAATTTTGGCTATAGAATAGACCTATTAACTCAGGGGGAGTTATCAAATTTTGAAGTATAATACTTGTTACAAAATTTTGACATCTTGAAGTTTTGTATATAAATCGAGTTAAGATATGTTATGCTCTTGAGATTAAGGATATTATTGCATACTCAAATTTTTTTGACACACATGTCAAAGGGGGATATTGTTGATCTCAGATTGGTTTTGACAATTAAGTGTCAACACACTTAATCTATTTACTCAGTTCATGTCGAACAAGTAACATATGCTGAGCAAATCATTAAGCATGCCAAGTCATAGCGAGTGCTAAACCACTTGTGTTTAGTCACTCAAGTGCCGAGTAGACAGCATATGTCAAGTGACATAGGAGTTGAGTAAACAGTGGATACCAGGCAATACAAATGCTAAGACATGGTAGAGAGATTCGTGTATGCCAAGCATCAGAGACATTAGATGTTGATTAAGATAGTTTTGACATATTTCTTTGTAAAGGCACAAACAACTATGTAAACCCTTTTTGAGCCAACTTAGGATTGAATTTTGATATTTTGGAGATAAGAATGAATCTCAAGTTGGATTCCCTATGCAATTACATGAAGCCAATTGAAAAATGAGAAGGATTAAGCAAAAAAATGAATGGATCTTAGTTGTAGATTCATACCTAACCCTAAGTCACCAAATTATTCTTAAGGAGAACACACCCTAAAATATCAAGCAAGTGTTTAAGGTGTTGATGGAGTGAATAGAGAAGTTTGCATGCAAAAATAGAGCACTCATGGTGGCTTAGAAGTTATGAAATGAAACTACATTATAGAATCAGTCAAAGAAGAATAGAGGAAAGAAAAAAGTATATAGTAAAGAGACATTTGATCAAAAAGGATCAAGAAGACATTATTTAGAGGTAATATGTTATTAAGCAATCAAGTGCTAACTATAGGATCAATGTTGAGACATTCTAATAGGTGGTTACAATCAAAACCTCTTAATAGAGTAGTCCTAATAGGTTGTATGAAGTCCTTTAATAGGGTTCTTACTTAGTTGTGAGTTAAATACCTTTAGCAAGGCACACTTCTAATAGTGTGTTGAAATCTTCTAACAAGGTGAGACCTAATAGTCTATTTAAGCCTTTAACAAGGTAGATCTTTCACATTGTAGATCATGACTCATGATCAAAACATTATAACCTTTAGTGGATACACTAAAGATTTGTGGGTGTCATCGTCACCTCATTTTTACCTTCTTGATTGGAGTGTTTTTGGGTAATCATATTTGGTGTCATATGTGTGTGATTTCTTATATGTTTTACATGTTAGATATACATGGTTTACATGTTATTTTGGTTTACTCATTGAATTTATGAGATGCATGTGTGGTGAAATTTTTATAGGTCCAAGTTTAAACTACTGATTCACCACCCCCTCCCCCCCATCCTAGAAGTTTACCTTTCCTATTGTAATTCCAACATCAGTATGTTATGACACTTAATAATCACTTAATCACCCAATAATTATAAGACTCTTTCTCTTGTCATTAAATAACTTTCTTGGTTGATATTGATGCTCAATCAACACTAAATTTGCTTGACACTTTCTATTGCTCAGTTGTCACTAACATCACTTGACATAACTTAATCTTTTAGTCTATTTCTTAGCTATGATTAACATTCATGATATAAAAAATCACTTTTTCTTGTCAAAGTCTAACTAATCAAATGTCCATTTTAGTTTCCTTTTCATAACTCAACATTTCCTCTAGGTGCTATTGTTATGAGAAATATCTCAAATCCTCTTCATTAATCAAATAGATATGACATTTAAATTAGATAGAAATATGTCTTATTAGTAGGTTTGACATCAATGATAAAACAAAAATTATTCCAATTGTAAGTTTCCAAGAATCTCCCTCTTTGGCATTGAAGGTAACATCTCACTACATCTTACAATACATATCAATGTAAGACTACAATCTCCCTCCTTTTTACCATAAAATCAAAAAGATTTCACTATCATGAATGATCAATATCCTAATTTTTATTTTGATTCTTTCTCCCTCAAAGGACCTATCTTTTCTTCTTGGATAAATCTTTCCCTTTATTTCTCTTGGTGTATCTCCCTCTTTGAAAACAATTCCAAAGACACTTATCATTATTGACTTTAATCAATTCATATATCTAATTTATGTAGGTATTTCCATGTCTAGCTCATTTATGTCATTTGTCTATGACTAATCTATTATGCTAAACTTGACTATCTACCTTAGGCATCTCCCAAAGTAGAGTTCTTTTGCATCGATGTGTAGGATATTATGAGTTGCACATTTGATGCAATGCACCTTTTTTCTTAAGTTTCTCTATTTAGTGAAATCACCCCTACTTTACCTCTAAGATATTCATGAGCATTTTTAGTTAAGGCTTTAGTGAATATCTCAACAATGTATTCTTTAGTGAGCACATATTCTAACTCCACTTCTTTTTCTTGAACTAGTTCCCTTAAGTAGTGATACTTGATAGAAATGTGCTTTGTCTTTGTGGGCATCACTAGATTCTTTGAAATGTTAATCGCACTTGTGTTACCAAAATAGATAACCACTAAATCTGTAATTTCTTCTTTCATTTCTTTTAGTAACTACTTGATCCACATAATGTTTAACCAAATCACTACAGTTGCCACATACTTAGCTTCAATTGTTGAATGGGAAATATGATTCTATCTATTTCTTGTCCATGATACCAATCTCTTTCCTAGAAAGAATGCACCTCAACTAGTTCTTTTTTTTTTATCAATCTTTCCTACCCAATCAGAGTTAGTGAATATCTTCAGTTCAAATATATCAGTTCTCTTGTAATACAATCCATAATCTTTTGTACCTTTTAGATATCTCATTATTATTTTTATTGCCATCATGTGATTCTCTTTAGGATTTGTTGAAAATCTAACAAATATACCAACTACTAATACAATATTAGATCTAATGTAAACAACATCTTACAATTTTTGAGTCATGGATATTTATATTGTAAGGTTCACATTAGAAAATTCATCATTATTAGATACCTTATGTGTTGTAGATGTAGGTGTTCTCATTGGTCTTGATTCCTCAATTCCAAAATTCTTTAGAATCTCCTTCATGTATTTGGACTGAGTAATAAAAATACCAAACTTCATTTGACATACTTGTAATCCCACAAAGAATTTTATTTCACCAAACATAGGCATTTCAAAATTCTTCATTTCACTATAAAATTATTTTCATACTGCTTCTCTTCCTCCAAATATAATGTCATCAACAAATATTTCAAATAGAGCTACTTCATTGTTCTTACCATTCTTCAAATATAGATTATTGTTATCATTTGTCCTTTCAAAACCAATATTCAACGAATAATTATGTAGTCTTTCATACCATACTTTTGGGGCTTGTTTAAATCCACAAAGAGCTTTGTTCAATTTACATATCATATTCTTCTTGTCTAGTTCTATAAACCCATCAGGTTGTTCAATTTACACTTCTTCTTCAAGTATACCATTCAAAAATGTAGATTTGACATCCATCTAATATACCTTGAAATTTTTGTAGGTTGAATATGCAAGAAAATTCTTAACTCCCTAGAGTCTTTCCATAGGAGTAAAAGTTTCTCTGTAGTCAACTCCTTCTCTAGCATATCCTTTGCATACTAGTCTTGCCTCATTTCTTGTAACTTCACCATTTTCATTACGTTTATTCCTGAAAACCCACTTTCTTCCAATAACATTTTTGTATTTAGGTCTTGGTACTAAGGACCAAGTATTGTTCTTCTCATTTTTTTTTCAATTTCCTTGTTCATTGGCTAAATCTAGTCTTCATTTTTTTGAGCACATTTCACTCATTTAGCCTCAAATTCACAAAGTAAACATGTATCATCTTTGAGTTTTTTTTATTTTGATAACACTTTAGTCATCATCACCAATTAATTTTTCAAGTTTTTGATGTCTTCTTACAAACATGGCTATCATAGGTGGTTTTCTTCTCTTTAATAGGTTCATCTTGAAAATAATTTCAAGCTCATTTTCTCTTTCTTGTTTATGTTCTGGTCTAGATTTTGTACACTCAATATTGTCTATCAAATGGTGGACATTTCCTATCAATTATTCAACATCTTTAGTCTATTTCTTGGCACCCATTTTTTGCAGCTCAATAGCTTGTTGTTGCACTTTGTCATTTCTAGTCTACTATGAAACTATGTTTTGGTTTGCTTGTCCATTTGGAGTGTTGCAAGGATCATCATCCACATAGATGAATGTACTATAATCTTTAGGTTCATCATTATATGTAAGGTCACTTCTTTCTATAAACTCATCAACTTTAACACTTTCACTTTCCACAACTTTGTTAGTGTTAGAGTTAAAACACTTGTAAGCTTTACTCTTGGTGGAATATACCTTTAAAACTATTTGCATCCATTTTCCCATTCTTATTAGCTTTAAGTATATAGCATTTACTTCCAAATATTTTGAAATATTTTGCATTAGGAGCATATTCATAACATAGTTCAAAAGGTGTAGCATTTGTACCTTTCTTGACTTGTACTCTATTTAGGGTATAAATAGAATTACTGATAGCTTCTCTCCAATATTTTTTTCATACATTCTTCTCCATCATCAATATGATTGCATAGTCCATTATTGATCTATATCTCCTTTCAACTATCCCATTCCGAGGAGGGGTGCTTGGTGTGGACACATGTCTTTTGATTCCTCTATCATTGTAGAATGTATTGAACTCATTGAGAAGAAATTCACCACCTCTGCCAGATCTTAGACACTTTAGACTCTTCCCTATTTCATTTTTAACTCTATCTAAATACCACTTAAATAACTAAAAAGCATTAGATTTAGCTTTAATAAACATCACAATCATTATTCTAGAATAGTCATCAACAAATAGAATGAAATTATTATCTCCTCAATAGCTTTAAATAGCAATAGGTCCACATAAGTTAGTATGAACCAATTTCAAAATGTCACTTGATGTATATATTTTTCTCTTGAAACTAGGCTTAGTTATTTTTCCCAATTGACGTTGTAAAACTTCTTAATTTTAGGCATCCATCTTGCTTTCTTCATCTTACTAATGTTCACCAAATTGTCAAGGCTCACATGGAATAACCTCTTGTTCCATAACCAAACCTATTCTTGTTGTGTAAACAAACATGTCTCATTAGATAAATCTAGATAGAACAAGTTACCTCTTGTCGGATCACCACTTCCAATGAGCTTACCATCAACATCATATATCTTGGCCTTCCTATGATGAAATTCAACTCTATAACATGATTTTTTCAGATATGAAACTCTTAACACATTATATTTAAGTCCTTCAACCCACTAAATATTGTCACATTTGATCTTGTTACTTTATTGAATTGCACCTTTACCTTTTACAACACATGGAGTATCATTACCAAATTTAACAGATCAACCTTTGTATGGACCAATAACATCAAATTTATCTTTATTAGTAGTCATATGATTGAAGCATCCACTTTCAATTATCAATTTGTCACTTTTGTTTACATATGGGATTAATGCAATTTTCTCGTCTTCAACAGAATCTTCTTTCATATAAATATAGACAACTTCATCATCATTACTCTCAAAATATTTTTCATTTTCTTCAACAATATAACATGATTTCTTACTTTTTTCATCCTTTCTTATCTTTTATTCTCTCATCTCTTCTTCCTTTGTACTTACTTTCCTTTCATTCATTCTTATCCTCTCTATCAAGACACCTAGTAGCAATATGACCAACCTTGTTACATGAAAAATAAAGGGTAATTTACCTTTGTATTTACCTCTGCCTCTCCCAAATATTTTTTCAATAAGGGCTTCAAGTTCATTAAGCTCATCATTAGAACTGTCACTATCACTCTTCACATGTTTTTCTTTCTTTTTGCAAAGAACGATTTGTGACTTAAAAGCATATTCATTAGTAGTAGACCTGTGTAGTTATCAAAGTTTGACATCTCAAAAGTAGTAAGTATACTAATTACACCTTCAAAAGTCCTAGTGTTACCTGGAGTGCATCTCAATTCTTGAATTGTAGACACTCTAATAGCATATATAGGAAGTAGAGTCTTAAATACCTTGCTTTCCACTGTTTCATCTTTGATTTTTTCATTTGCACCATGAATAGAATTATCAAATTCTTTGAATCTTGTGTAATATTGCACCATGTTCTCACCTTCCCTCATTCTCATGTCATAAAATTTACCTCTTAGGCTCTCTTATTTCACTCTCAAGACATTTTCATCACCTCCATATATGGTCTTTAGTTTGTCACACATCTTATTTGTACTATCAAATTCTTTTGAATCATCAAACTTGGCATAGCTTAGGGCTACGGCAATCTCCAACATTGCTTCATTGTGTTCTATCTTTTTCTTTAGTTGCTCACCTGTCAGAGGATTAGTCATTATCTTTACATACTCATTGTCTAAACAGTTGATATAAACATCATTGATACTAGATATATGCAGTATCATCAAAGTTTTCCCTACAAAAATGTTCTCCTTGTTTAGCTTCGGTACCTTCCAACTTCTCTTTTAAAGTACTGAGCTCTAATACCAAGTGTTAGAAATGTTTAGAATAACTACAAGGTGGGGCGGGGGTGAAAATGTTACTCAAGGTACATAAGTACCATTGAACAATTCAAGAAATTCATTGTTTATCTTAATATGTTGTTGATCAATATCTACTATTTGGATAAACAAATTGCTATCCTAAACATAAAATACTTTGTTGAATCTAAACACATGTAAATTTAAATCACCATAAAATATTAAACACAAGTTTGACACTAGGATTTTATGTGGAAACTCAATTTGGGAAGACCACCAACAACATGTCTCCATTTTTCACTCTTTTGAAGTCACCTTTGTTAGGCACCAACCTTGTTAAAGGGTACAATACACACTATTAAATGTGAACTGGTTAGAGGATATAATCACCCTATTTGGAGTGGTCTTTTCAATGGAATTTGATCATTCCATATAGAATTTCACCTTGCAAACGGATTTACATAGATTGTTAAGATCTTCAATGACTATTAGGTTAACCTTTGATTAAAAGGATTTCAATACAAATTGTTTATAATTATCAGAAAGAAACTAGTAGAGTTATTATTTGTATATTTAGAACTCATTTTTTTAGGTTTAGATCACTATTCAGTCCATGTTTTGATTCACCAATAAGTCCCTTGTTAACACTATGTCTTAACTGCTCAAAAATCCTTTAATCATTAATCCCCCTTTATATCAAACTTAAACCTTCTATTCATATTTAGTTATCAACATCACCAACATCTACGCAAGCATTCCTTTCTCTTACTTTACACTCACTATCATACACTTGTGTTCACCATTGTGCATCTTTGTTCCACCTTTCTCGCTACAGGCATACTTGTAAATTTTTGGTTGTATAACTTCTTAAATAGCTAATTAATGTTTTTTCCATTTTCCATGATTATTGTAGATCTTAGGGTTTATGATTTGGTTCATCATATTCTTTGTATCTATTCATCTTTCCTCTTTTCTAGAAACTTCTCATCCTTCAAATTTGATCATAGATATAATACCTAATCCTCTCCTTGAATTTAATGATCCAAGTCATAAATATTCTCCTCAACATGGTTTCCATAACCCAAGAAATTAATTGAGTTAGTTGGAAATTAGGATTCCTCAAGTACATTCAAAATATTGTTACTCTACAATTACTATGTTTTGACACTTAGTCACCACTTAATCACTCGATCACTATAAGACTCTTTGGCTTGGCATGAACTAAATTGCTCAGTCAATACTTATTGTCAATTAACACTAAATTTTCTCTACACTTACTATGGCTCAACTGACACTAACATCACTTGGCATACCTTAATCTTTTATTCTATTGCTTGGCTAAGCTTAACATTCATGATATAAACAATCACTTTGTCCTATCAAAGCCTAACTAATCAAATGTCCATTTTAGCTTCATTTTAATAACTCAACCTTTCCTCTAGGTGGTATTGTTATGAGAAATATCTCAAATCATCTTCATTAATCAAATAGATGTGAAATTTAAATCAAATAGCAATATGTCTTATCAATAGATTTGATATCAATGATGGAACAACAATTGTTCCAATTGTAAGTTTCCAACAAGAAGAATTTTCATATAGATAATAAAATTCATGATTAATGAAAATAAATAAGGGCCTTCAATGGATCATTTCTTTCTTGGATTTAAATCCTTGAATGCACATAAAACTCTTTCTTATAAATAATGGAGTTAATGTATTTTTTTTCATGAAACTGTGAAGTTCTTACATGGATAATAGATGTATTATATGGGTAAATGAGGTGTATAGTTCAAAATGATTCAAACACCCTACAATAAGCCCAAGATCCAAGGAAACATTCCTTAAATAATTGATGACATTACCACATAACTTTGGTGAGGACTATTATTTCCCCTTACCTAGGAGGTTTTCTCCATCATAATATTGTCTAGAATCTTGGGTTTCGAGAAAAGTGATTAGAAAATGGAAGAAATTTGAAAAATGGATGAAGATTAAACATAAATGCATCCATGTTCTAGGAGATCACTAAAATTGCACCTAAGTATTCTTATTTTTAGGCTTGTACTTGAGTAATATAGTTATTTGTAAATTCTATATGTTTTCTTTTGAGTGACTGTGTAATATGGTTAGGGTTATTAAGATAACATAGGGGCTTATATTTCCCTTGTGCATCCTCCCAAATAAGGAATGTTTATCATCGTCAATAATTTTGAAAAATCATTTTCTTAAGATATGCCTAATCTTAATTAGACTAGTCTAAAGAGAAAATCCAAAGGCAGTGCTTGGTAATATAAGAATAAATTACACAACAAAAAGGTAAGATTTTTAGATCTTACAATTTTAGCCTATATGTTCTTGTTCATAATAAGTATCTATCCTACTTTGGAAACAAGATCTCCATTCAAAGGTCTTATATCTATCCTACCAAAGCCTCTAATTTTCTTTAAGGTGCAAGTTTTTTCACATTTAAATAACATAATTTTTTCATGTTCCTTTATAACATTCCATAATGAAACCATTTTTAACTTCTTCATATTATTATATACCTAGTATAACATTTTAAAATGGGAGATTAGATACAAATTTTATCTTCCCTCCTTTGCCTAACCCATTTTATTTTAACTTTCTTGGCATCTTAGAAAATGTCTTTATAATATTGTTCTATTATATGTTGAATGATGAAGCTTAATAGAAAGGGGGAGTTGTAGTGATAAATCAAGTAGAGAGGCAACATTACATCACATCAATTTCTTAATTTAATTGAAGAGGCTCATCCACTTTTAAAAAGCATAGTTTTCTCTTTGATAATTTAGTTGTTCTCCTAAAATATTTGCATATGATATCTTCAAACATGTAAGTTTCTCCAATTAGGAATGTATTATCAACAAATTTTTGATGGTATAATTATTGAAAAAGAGAGGAAAATTTAATATATTTTAGAAAATTATATTTTTTGTTTCTTTAAATATTTTAACTCAAAACATTGACACAAATAATGAATAAATATGTTATTACATATTATCATATTTTTGTCACAAGATATGGTTTCTGTTATACTAAAGGGTTAGCCTTTGAATGCCCAATACAACAATTAGAATAATAGAACGCATGAGTTTGTTAGACCAGGCCACAAATCCTCAAGAGGAATGTTGAAGGTAAGTTCACTAATCCTGTGTCAACATTACTCGAGTAGATTTGAACATGTGAC
This sequence comes from Cupressus sempervirens, assembly GCA_028749045.1. Classification (NCBI taxonomy): domain Eukaryota; kingdom Viridiplantae; phylum Streptophyta; class Pinopsida; order Cupressales; family Cupressaceae; genus Cupressus; species Cupressus sempervirens. Next base: position 149,044,582 of record CM053787.1, read on the forward strand.
CAATGTATCATACATCTTGTTACAAGATAGGGTTGTCATTCCACCAAAATATTCACTTTCTAATGCACAATAAAACCATTAGATTTATAGAATGTATGAGGTTAATAAAGAGTGTCACGAACCTTGAAGGGGAATGTTGATGGTTGGTTCAATAGTTTTAAGACGTAGCTCCTTTAAAATTAAACCTTACAAGAACCATTGATTATATTTAAGTACATGATGGAGACAACACAATCCATTATTATTTTCAATAATTTAATAGTAAATCCATATCTATTACTAATTCCTAGATGGCAATTCTAGTCAACTCTATCATATGTCTTTGAATTATCAAATTGAAGTATCATATCTATTTTTTATTAGGTATTATAGAATGCATGATCCCATGAATAGTTATTGTTGAATCTATATTATTCCTTCCTTTTAAAAATCACTTCCTATTGTGATATATATATTTTTAAGAGAAAGTTTGATTCTTTTCACTATTATTTTAAACAAATTTTATATAATGCATTGAAATCCCTAACAGTTCTACAATTGATTAGTATTCACATCAACCACTTTAGGTATAAGAACATTGAAACTCAAAAAAAATTCTCTACTACTCTTCCATTCAAAACAAAATCATGGGAAGAATTTTGTAAGTCCTCCTAAGAATTGTCCAAAAATTCTTTGAGTAAAATCTCGAAAAGAAACTAATAATAATAATATTTAACTTCTTCAAAGGTAGTGTATTTGAAGTGATTCCCTTAACTTTCTTTTTTAAGTGGGTACATGTAGGATCATGATCAACCAAACTATGCTCTTAAGTGACAATTAAAAATAAGCAAATCAACGTTACGTCAATTTGATGTTCAATTTTCTACTAGTTATAAACTTTATAACAAAAATTTGAGAGAAATGAATCTCTAGGAAGTTGAGAAAAGTACTAGGCCTTATCTTTAAAAAACTACAAATTGATTCATCAAATTTTGTAATTTTAATACAATAGTACAAAAACTTTAGAACAAAAATAAGTAGACATATGTCTGACCACCTTAATCAAAATCAAATGATAATATTTTTTAATAATATTCTATATAGAAGAAGTAGACTCATGCTTGGATGTGACACATATTTTTGGGTATTTTTATTCTAAATAAATAAATAATTATTAGTTTCCTACTTTAGTATTTTTGGAATAAAAAACTCTCATGTTTGACTGCCTTGACTAAATCAAAACTTTGCAAAATTTAATTTAATTTTTTTCCACTTATAGTAGAAGAATCATAGAATGTGATGCATCTTTTGGATCTCAAAAATATTGTACCTTTTGAAAGTTATAGTTGTTTTTCATGCAATGTGTCAATTAACCCTTTACACATAACTCCATTAAAAAAGAAGTAATAATTACTTATTAAACTCATAATTTGACAAACCTTTCATTTACGAAAAGTTAAGAACATTCTTAAGAAACCCTTTTCATTCGATCAAATTTTGGTGAAAATAAATTTGCTAGCTACATGTTTGAAGTAAAAAATACACAAGAACAAGCCAAAAACATATTTTTGGGATAGTAATAAAGTTGACCATATAGGGTTGGTATCAAAAGATATAGTAGGGCTTAAAAAGGTATTAATTGGTTCTCTTTTAGTATCGGGATGGGTGAAAAAAAAGTTGGAATAGATTTTGAAATGCTTTGAGGTAGTTTAGAACTACATATGTTTTAGATCACCACTTTTTGGCACACCATGATCCTGCACATACCCAAGTAGCTAGGGGTATACCAATAGGGTATTGAAAGACAAAAGTACACTCAATTCTAGGAGGTAACAAAAAAAACACCACCATCCTTTTAGTTTCTTCTTAATCTTCTATACAATTTCATTTTTTTGTTAATTATTTTAGATTGTGTTTTGAATTCTATGCTTAGGAGTTGACTACTATAAAAATTTAATATTTTTATCTCCTCTAATAACACAATGTATCCTACATTATCATTTCTAAAAGGAATATTATTTTCTGAGTTTCATTCCACCCCCATTTAGTAATCACTCCTTTTGTCAAATATCCCCATCTTGTTCCCTTTTCTCTAACTTAATTTGGACATCTTTCAAATAACAGTCTATTAGAATTGATGCACGAGACTCACCTTAATACCATAAACTCATAACAAAAACAAAGAAACAATAGCAAATGCGAGAAATAAAATATGGATTTCTTATTATTACTGCAAATGTGAAATTATAGAATCCTTGATTACAATATGCTTAACCAAATGGGCACCTTCATTACAGAAATATGCAAGACAATATTGCAAACTATCACCCAGAGTTGTTCTAGACAATGTTCAGGCCTTTCTTAAATAGGTAGTTGTATGCCACCCAAGAAGGTTCTAGATGCTCAAACTTAATACCTAGCACCAAAAAACCCTAACAATACACATAGAGTTTTCCAAATACATCTTTGACAAATTATTTTAGAAATTTTGGTAGCCCAACTTGTAAAGGCCATAACTCAAAAACCGTTGCTCTGATTGGTTATTATAACCACTTTTTGGAAATGCCATCTCTTGATCTATAGGCTTGAAATGGCACTAGTGCCCTTCTGTTGAGATCTCAAACCTTATCCGGGAACCCTAAGGCCTCCAACGGCGAGCCTTAAGATTTTTCTACAAATTTTTCCACCTAAAATATGTAATAACTTCTCTAATACTAATGCTTGAGCAATGATATTTGTATGGTAGTCTTACAACTCTAAAATTAACCTTCCTGTAGAAAATGAGAAAATTCTAAGCTTGTGTGATAAACTTACTAAAAAAAACAAGCTCCTAGAAATAGCAACCTCCCTATCTACTAGTCCTTATTAAAATAGAATAGACTAGAAATAAAAATATTTTTAGGTGATGCAAGATTTCTCATACATGTAGGATGCTCCTTCATTAAACACCGGGGGTAATTTGAGAAGTGACCCTATCATGTCTCAGGTGTTTAAAGGAAAACCAAGATAGTTAACCTCCTACTTTTCTAGGTATGATGAATCATCATTTGGTCTCCCTTTCCATTTCACCAAATATTCCTCATAAGTTTCATTTCTAGTACTTTTTCCAACATGATTGTCTAGTATCTTCTCAATCTCCTTTGTAGCTAAACTAGTTGCTGGGATGCTCCACTATGCTTCTACAACTTCATCTCCATCACCTCCTTCATAATGCTCTATCAAATCTGAAATATTATAAACAGGTGAAATATTCAATTCAACAGGCAACTATACTTCATACGCATTGCTAGAATCATGCCTCTTCACTATCTTGCATGGTCCAAACTTCTTCATGTTTAGCTTATTATAAGTACCCACTGGAAAATGCTCCTCTCTCAAATGATCCATGACTTCATCTCCAACCTAAAATTCCTTATATCTCCTTTTCACATCTACCTTTCCCTTATCCTATGTATTGATCTTTATGATGTGCTTTCTCAACTCGTCATGGATGTTCTTCAATTGTTCAGCAAATTCTTCTGTTTCAACACTACTTATCTCTCCTTTATCCAACTGCCTCAATTCAGAAGCATTTATTGGACTACTCCCATATACAATTTGGAATGGTGATTTACTAGTACTCCTATTGATAAAATTATTATATGCAAATTATGACTATGGTAAAATCATATCCCATCCTTTTGGTTTATCTCCAACCAAGTATCTGAACAAGTTTCCTAAACTACAATTCATAGCTTCTATATATCCATCAGTTTCTAGATGATGTGATGAGCTGAAATTCAAATCTATCTTCAACTTCTTCCACAATGTATGCCAAAAATATCCAACAAATTTTGTATCTCGATCTAAAACTATACTCTTTGGTAGACCATGTGGTCTCACCACTTCTTTTAAAAAAAATTCTGCCACATGAACAACACCACTAGTCTTCTTTCAAGGAATAAAATATGTCATCTTTGTAAACCTATCAACCACCACAAAAATAGAATCATACCCATGTTGTGTCCTTGGTAATTCTAGAACAAAATCCATGTTGACATCCTCCCATGGCTTCTCTGGTACATGTAATGGTTGATACAACCTTGTATTTTTCTTCACTCCTTTCACCATCTAACATAATCTACAACTCCGTATAAGCTTCTTCACGTCTTGCTACAACTAGGGCCAGTAATAATTCTCAGCAACCAAAGCTATGGTTTTATCTCTACCAAAATGTCTAGCCAATCCTCCACTATGCTTCTTCTTGATGAGATTCTCTGTCATTGAACTTCTAGGAATGCAAAATTGGTTTCCTTTGAACAACATATTATCCTAGATCATGGAATCCAACCACTTTGTCCTATTAAGTGTAATAGGTTCTGTACAAGCCTTCCATGCTTCACCAAAATCAAGATCATCTAGATCCAAAGTATTGAGTTCTTTGAACCCAACCACCTCTATCTGCATCTCTATTAGCAAAATTTTCCTTCTACTAAGAGCATCTACAACTTTGTTATACTTCCCACTCTTGTGTTTCAAAATAAATCTATAACTCTATAAAAACTCAACACATTTAAAGTGCCTTATGTTCAATTCTCCTTGACTATTCAAATATTGCAAAGCTTTATGATTAGTATACAAAACAAACTCCTTAGGAAGAAGATAATGTCTCCACTTCCTCAATGCTTGAACTATAGCATAAAATTCATAATCATAAACATAATATTTTCTTTTTGCATCATTTAACTTCTCACTAAAACAAGCAATAGGTCTACCTTCTTGGCTCAAACTAGCTCCTATTGTAGTACCACTAGTATCATTGTCTACTTGAAACACCTTATTAAAATTAGGAAGTGATTAAATAGGCTACTCAGTAACTGTCTATTTCAACAAATTAAAACTCTTATCTTCTCCTATAGTCCACTTAAACTCTTTCCTATCCCCTCTCATTATTTCAGTCAAGGGTCCACAAATACTGCTAAAACTTCTTGTGAACTTTCTTTAAAATGTAGCCAGAACTTGAAAAGATCTTACATCTGTTACACTCCTTGGAGTAGGGCATTGAAGGATAGCCTTCACTTTCTCTCTGTCCACTTTTAGACCTTCTCCTAAGACTACAATTCCCAGGTACACCAACTCCTTCTTTACAAAATTGCACTTCTTCAGGTTTATCAACAACCTTTCTTCCCTCAACTTATCAAACACCTTGTGAATATGAATCAAATGCTCCTCCAAGGTCTTACTAAAGATCAAAATATCATCTAGGTAAACAATGAAAAACTTACCTAGAAACTCCTTCAGTACCTCATTCATGAGCCTCATGAAAGTGCTCAGTGCATTGGTTAGCCCAAAAGGAATGACTAACCACTCATATAGTCCTTCCCTTGTCTTGAAAGAAATCTTCCACCCATCACCTTCTTCGATATGAATCTAATGGTACCCACTCCTCAAATCTATCTTTGTGAAATACTTAGCTCCACTCATATAGTCCATAATATCATCCATCCTTGGCATTGGAAATCTATATTTTATTATGATCTTGTTGATAGCACAAGAATCTATGCACATCCTGCATTCTCCATTATTCTTTGGCACTAATACTACTGTTACATCACATGGCCTCAGACTCTCTTGAATCAACCCCTTCTGCAACAACTCTTGAACTTGCATGTTCAACTCTTCACATTCTGTTGGTGTCATTTTCTGTGTTGCCTTGTTTGACAAATTGGCTCCTAGAACCAAATCCATCTAGTGACTAATCTTCCTCACTGGGGGCAATCCATCAAGTACATTATCTAATAAAATAACAGAAAATTTTCTCGACATATTTGCAACTTCTTTAGGTACCTCCTCAACATCTTCCTTACTATCTTTAGGAATTATAGAAAAATACATATGCTTATGCTTCATACCTTTAAGAAGCTCCTTTCCATCAACAAAACATATTCTAGTAGTACTACATACCTTCTCTTCTTTGTCCTTCAATAGATTCACCTTATGTTTCACTCCATGCTTAGTTAGAGTGTAGGTATTTGCTCACCCATCATGTATAGCATGCCTATCAAACTACCACGGCCTACCCAATAGCATATGACATATGTCCATAGGTATGATATCACATAGTACCTCATCCTAGTAGCTTCCAATATTGAACTTCACTGAGCACTGCTCATTGACCATCATTTATGACACAAGATTGTTAGTACTTCCACCATTAATGATGATATCGTAACACTTATCTTCACATTTGCACCTTGTATAAAACAAACTCCTTCTTTGTTTAGGTTTATTTTCACCACCTAGCAAGACTCTTAGATTAACTAGATCTTCTCCTCTTTCACCATCTTTAGAATGTGAGGATCTAGCATCTTCATCAACATGTGCAACTCTGCCCTAGCCTTCTGTTCTTTGATCTTTTCTTCCTTGGCATTGGGTACATTCAAATTCTCTATGCCCTTCCTCTCCATAGTGAAAACATTTCCCATAGAAGCTTCCTCTTCCAAATCCTTGTCCCCTACCTCATCCTCTCTAATCTCTATTGTTCTAATCATGGAAATGATTGAAATTATTTCCCCTATGGTTTTGACTACTACTTTCATCTTCATCCTTATTCTTTTGATCATCATTACAACCTCCATAAGATCATCTGCCAGATCTTCCACCACTACTTGTTCCACTATTCTCATTGTTAAACTTCTTGTTAAACTGGTATGCCTCCTCAATACTATTCATTTGAAATAGACTCGGCTCATCGTAAATGATGGGCCTTAACCGATTAAGATAATGGGTGACTTTCTTATCAGCTTCTGCATGGCCAGTTCTAATGAGAACTCGATAGGACTCTTTGGTATACTCTTGAAAAGATTTTCCCTCTTGCTTCATTCCTTTCATCTTCTTCAACAGATCAAGGTCATAATCCATAGGAATGAATTGTCACTTCATTTTAGCTATCATCCAATCCCATCTGATAATTTTTTCCTTTCCCTTTCTATTTAATTCCAACTGAACCTCATGCTACCAGATCTTTGCATGTATTCTTATACCTTCAAGAAGCTCCTTTCCATCAACAAAACATATTCTAGTAGCACTACATACCTTCTCTCCTTTGTCCTTCAATCAGTTTAGCTTATGTTTCACTCCATGTTTAGTTGGAGTGTAGGTATTTGCTTGCCCATCATGTATAGCATGCCTATCAAACTGCCATAGCCTAACCAACAACATATGACATATGTCCATAGGTATGATATCACATAGTACCTCATCTTGGTAGCTTCCAATCTTGAACTTCATTGAGCACTTCTCATTGACCATCATTTATGACACAAGATTGTTAGTACTTCCACCATCAGTTAATTAGGGCTTCTCCTCTTTCATCATCTTCAGAATGTGAGGATCTATCATCTTCATCAACATGTGCACCTTTGGCTTTGCCTTCTGTTCTTTGATCTTTTCTTCCTTGGCACTGGGTACATTCAAATGCTCTATGCCCTTCCTCTCCATAGTGAAAACATATCCCATGGAAGTCTCCTCTTCCAGATCCTTGTCCCATACCTCTTCCTCACTAATCCCTATTGTTCTAATCATGGAAATGATTGCAATTATTTCCCCTCTGGTTTTGACTACTAATTTCATCTTCATCCTTATTTTTTTTATCATCATTACAATCTCCATAAGATCATCTACTAGATCTTCCACCACTACCTCTTCAACTATTCTTATTGTCAAACTTCTTGTTAAAATGGTATGCCTCCTCAATATTATTCATCTAAAATAGACTCAGCTCATCCTAAATGTTGGGCCTTAACCCATTAAGATAATGGGTGACTTTCTCCTCATCAACTTCTGCATGGCCGATTCTAATGAGAACTCGGTAGAACTCTTTGGTATAATCTTTAAAATATTTTCCTGCTTGCTTCATTCCTTGCATATTCTTCAATACATCAAGCTCATAATCCATAAGAATGAATTGTCACTTCATTTTAGCTATCATTTGGTCCCATCTGGTCATTTTTTCCTTTCCCTTTCTATTTCATTCTAACTAAACCTCATGCCACTAGATCTTTGCATGTCCCTTCAGTTTCTCCTTTGCAAACTTTACCCTATCTAGATCCTCAATATATTCATACTCAAAGTACTCCTCTAGTTCATTGATCTAATCGATCAGCTATTCTAGGTTAAAATTTCCTAAAAATGTGGGAACCTTAAACTTATGTCTTTTTCCAATCTTGGAGATGGCTCTAAAAAGCCTCTCTTCCTCTAGTTTTAGAACTACCTCTGCTTTGACATTTTCTTCTACTTCATCCTCATCTTTTCTTTAATTTCTTATGGAAAGATTCATTCCTCAATGCATTTTTTTCTCCCAATCCATGCATTTGTCTTTCGAGGGCTCAAAACCCTCAGGTGTAACACCTATGGCTCTTCCACCACACTCTCTTCATGGAGGAATTTTTGCACTTCTGTTGAAACCCTAGTACAAACTATCTCACAATCGTAAATCTATCTACATGCTCAACCCAAACCATTGTCCTGGTGTGAACTACCACACAATTGACGTTCTGTCCACATGCTCAAGAACTCTGGCTTTGATACCACTTAATCTAGGGGACTCACCTTAATACTATAAACTCATAACAAAGAAAAAAGAAAAAATAATAAATGTTTGAAAAAAATGGAATTCTTATTATTTCCAAAAATGTAGAATTAAAAAATTCACAATTACAATATGCTAACCCAAATTGGCACCTTCATTATAGAAATATGTAAGACAGTGCTGCGAACTATCACCCAGAGTTGTTCTAGACAATGTTCGTGCCTTTCTTAAATAGGCAACTTTTTGTCATCAGGGAAGGTTCTATACACTCAAACTTAATACCTAGGGCTAATAGACCCTAATAATACACATAGAGTTGGCCAAATACATCTTTGACAAATTATTTTAGAAATTTCGGTAGCCCAACTTTTTAAGGCCATAACTCACAAACTGTTGCTTCGATTGGAAATTATAACCACTTTTCATAAATGCCTACTCCTGATCTATAGGCTCAAAATGGTGCTAGTATCATTCTGTCAAGTTTTGAACCTCATCTAGGCACTCTAAGGCCTCCACCGGTGAGCTTGAATATTTTTCTACAAATTTTTCCACCAAAAATCTGTAATAACTTTTCTGATACTAATGCTTGAGCAATGAGATTTTTATGGTAGGCTTACAACTCTAAAATGAACCTTCATGTACAAAATGAAAACATTTCAAGCTTGTATGAAAAACTTACTAAAAATAGCAAGATCTTAGAAATAACAACCTCCCTATATACTAATCCTTATTAAAATAGAAAAGACTGAAAATAAAAATATTGTTGGCTGATGCAAGATTTCTAATACACCTATGATGCCCCTACATCAAGAATATATAGTCAACCAATATAATTGAGAGGGAGGGTGAATCAATTATCCAACTAATATCACAATTATCAACCTTATTAAACTTTAACCATGTGAGCAATATAATCAGAAACCACGACAAGATGCTCATACACAATAAAAATAGATATGTTAACTAGGGAAACCCTTGATCAAAGGGAAAATCTCAGTGGGGATGGTAGCTGGAAGATGATGTACTAATCTAAATATTCCTTTTTAGGGGATAGACTGTGTTAGTAGTCTATAATACATTCAATGCATATGAGTTTTTGTTAGGAGAATTTGAATCCCTATTAGGAGATTCCAACATGGTTAGGAGTTGTGGAAGACTGGTAGACCCATTGCCCAAATAGCTTCAAGGTTAAGACCAATGAACTCATTATCCAAATGATCTCTATATTATTCTTTGTAGAATAATAGAAGTGAAAAGTACTTCCTTCCCTCTATCTCTTTTGTGTCAACTAGATTTTTGCTCCTTCAGATCTTGTAACTACATCACAAATCTTGTATCCAATAATTCTTTGGGTAACTTGCATCCATTCGTCAAACACTTTGCCCCTTTTCATAATTTTCACTTTATATAATTATCACAACACTTTTTAATCAAGGAGAACATCTTTCCTTTATATCATATCTCCAAAATAATTTCTTGAGTTATCTTTGAGTCTTTCCCAATTAGTAATAATAAGATAATTAATTAATTACAATTACAATAGCACTATCAACTCATAGTGTATACAAAACTTCACATGTGCAATCCTAGGGCTCCCATACTTTCTTACTTCACCAACAAACTATCCTCTATCACTACATGACTGTGCATCTTCTCATTGCATTTCAAATGGAAGATAGTGAACAAACATTAGGAACTTATTTCCATATGTTCCATCTCTAAACTACTCTGTATAAATCAGGTACAACTTTTGTATGTCCTCAACTTAGACTCTACACACTAAACCACATCATTAGGACACTATGTTGAACCTGTTCATTATCATGCATCACCTAAAAAATAAACTATTATAGGTCTAACTAAGATCTATGTCTTCTACTCAACCAGTCTTTACATAAAACATACTATGTTGATATCAATGATAAATATAGTCATGAAAGCAATATGTCAATACTTTCCAATACTTAAGATACTCCCCCAAAGTAGTATCATAAAAATTCATGCTAAAAATCTTCCTATTTTACATTGATGACAACATAGATGAAAAACACCTAAGTTCTAGGAATACCAAACAATACTCTATTGTTGTTGCTATCATCTTCACAAATCTTCCTCATTTAACAAAATTTGAAATCCTTTGGATTCTAGGGTTGGCATCAGTTATTCACATGCTAAACAATTCTCAACATATCAGGTGCATATCTACTACTTCCTCACATGAATATTTCTAAATCTCTTTAAAGAGATATATCTCCCCCATTTCTTAGGAGTTCTTCTCCCCCATTACTTAGGAGATGGTTTTTCATGCATATTCTCCCCCATTGACATCAATTTCAAAGGCCTCAACAATTTCAAAATGTCAATTGTTAATATACAGTGTGCAATTCTTCAACCAACTTGAGTGTCCAAAGAAACTATTCAAAACCAAATACCAAGAGTCCTCAATTAATCATCTCATCATAGATACTCCCCCATACGTAAAGCATTGATATTCAGTCTATTGTAAAAATAGTGCTCTGTACCACTGAACTAATGCACTTACTACATCATATACTCATAAGTAGGTAGGGGAATAACCCCAAGCATACCTCTCAAGTACTCAAATGTATCTTTAGGAAAAGGCTTTTAAATATATCTACAATCTAATCTTCAATACTCACATACTCCAATTTGATCTCCTTTTCTATTACTTTCTCTCTCAACACATGATACATAATAGATATATTCTTAGTCTTAGAATGTAATATAAGATTCTTAGACACACTCATTCTACTTGTGTTACCACACTAAATGATAATAGGTTTTGTGAACTCAATTTTGACATCCTTCAACATTTGTCTCATCTACATAACTTGATTACAATTATTTGTTGGTGCAACATATTCTACCTCAGTTTAACTCTACAAAATATAATCTTGCTTCTTGCTTAGCCAAGAAACCAATATTCCACCAAGAAAAATGCTCAAGTATATGGATATAGAGTGAAATCGTGCTCAATCTATCATACCAAATTTCATAGTCATATGTTCCATTCAAATATCTGAATATCCTCTTTACTACTACATAATGATACTCCTTAGGACTAGCTTTAAATCTAGCTACAATCATAACTACATTTTCTATATTTGGTCTGGTGTGAGTTAGATATTACAAAATTCTAATCATTGATCTCTACTTCTTCTATTCTATTGTAAGTGTCTCATATTTGTTGGATAACTTGTGATCAGTTATCATAGGTGTATCGATAGGCTTACAAGTTTCTAATCCAAATGTTTTCAACACATCTTTTAAGTACTTATCTTGTAAAATAAAAATGCCATCGCCATTTTGAAAAATCTGCAATAGGAATAGGAAAAACTCTATTTCTCCTATCATGCTCATTCAAAACTCATTCTTCATTTTTTCAAAAAATTTATCACTAGCTTCATCATTACCTCCAAATATGATTTCATCAATAAATATTACTATTATCAGCAAACCATTCTCAATTTCTTTCAAATGCAAGCTACTATCTGTCATACCTCTAGCAAATCAAAGCTTTACCAAATAACTATGCAACCTTACATAGCAAGTTCTAGGTGCTTGCTTCTAACCATATAGAGACTTCATTAATGTTCATACCATGTCTTTATCTTTTTTCATAGGAAAGCCTTCAGTATGCTCAATATATACCTCTTCTTCAACTTTTCCATTCAGGAAGGATGGTTTAAGATCCATATGATAAACTTTGAACTTCTTATTTACTGCATAAGCCAAGAACATCGATACTACTTCCATTCTAGCTATAGGTGCATATGTCTGCTTATAGTCCATGAATTCTTAAGTTGTGAATATCCCTTGCATACAAGTCTAGCCTTGTTCCTCACAACTCTACCTTGCTCATTTATCTTTTTTTCAAATAACTATTTGGTTCCTATCACATTCTTATCTTTAGAACTAGGAACTAACTCACATGTATCATTCTTCACAATCTAATCTAATTCCTCCTTGATTTTTTGAATCTAATGATCATCTTTATATGCTTCATCTATTCTCTTCAATTTAACTTGAGAAATCAAACATATCTCTTTATTAACTTTATTTCTTGTCAGCACACCTTTGTCTTTACTTCCAATTATCCACCCAAGAGGGTGATTATTTTTTAGATTCATGTTAAGGCTAACATTTGACATATCAAATCTTATCTCATCTCTAGGTTTAGATCTTTGCTCTCCTCTTTTCTCAACACATCATTTTGTAGATCATTGTTAGTCTCAAAGAAAACTTCTTCATTTTGTTTAACAATTTCAGAATTATCTTAGTCTTCATGTAAATTATGTTTTTCCATCTTTTCCTTAGTTCCAAACTTTCTATCAATCCTTACATTTGCATGTTCAACTATTCTCTTAGTTGTAAATTTAAAACATGTATATGTCTTATTTTTCAATGAATAGCCAAGAAACATATCTTCATCACTTCTTGGATAAAACTTACCAATGTCATCATGTCTCTTAATGTAACATTTTCTCCCAAATATTTTGAAATACTTAACTAATGGCATGAATGACCAACCATAATTCAAAAGGTTTCTTTCTCATACCTCTTCTCTCCAAAATGTCTTACAAACATCATTCTCAAATATCACTCTTTTTGCCTATGCTTCTGATTTATTTCTTCTTTTAGCAATCTTATTCTACTCAAGAGTTCTAGGTGAGGATATTTTCCTTTAAATTCCATTTTATTGACAAAATATGTTGAACTCTCTAGAGGTGAATTATCCTCCTCTATATGATCTCAAACACTTTATCTTAACACCAAATTCATTCTCAACTCCATTCTTAAATATCTTTAACTTCTTAGAAGCTTCAGACTTCTCTTTAAGAAATGCCACCCACATCATTCTAGTGAAATCATCAATGAAAATCATAAAGTACTCTAACCATAGAATCCTCTTGTTCTATAAGGACCACTTCAATCTATGTGAATGACCTCCAACTTCTCTGTGGTAGTGAAATTCTTCCTAGGAAATTACGCTTTCTTATGTTTAGCCATAATACATTCTTTACAAACAACATTAGTAGGTTTATTTATCCTAGGAATGTCTCTGACTGCAAATATTATACTAACTTTCACAATATTATCAAATTTTACATGATAGAATCATCTATTCCATAACCAATTATTGTCCACTTTATCTACCAAACATGTCATTTTAGTAGGATTCAACTAAAATACATTACCTCTAGATCTTATGCATGTTCCAATAAGCTTATCATCTCTATCTTTGATAATGTAGGTCTTCTCAGTGAATTGCAATTGATAACCCTTCTCCACCAATTGTCCAACACTAAAAAAAGTTATGCTTCAATCCATCAACAAAATAAGCATCATCAATGTTAGTTTTACCATCAAGAGTAATGGACCCAATTCTTGTTATATGATAGATTGCATTGTTACCAACTCTACCAATACCTCCATCATGATTCCTAAAAACTAAACAAACTTAAATATCATATCACCAATCATTTGATGTGAAAAAACATTGCTAGTTATCCAATCGTATTTCTTTTTCACTTGTAAAACTTGACCTCTTTCTCATCTAATTTATTTTTCAAGATCATCCTTCTTGATAGAGGAAAATCCCAATTCATCATCACTTTCACTTTGACCTCTTTCATCAGATTCTTCATCTTCATTGGCATACAAATAATTTCTATCTCTTCTAGGCTTGAACTTTCCCCTATACTTTCTATCTCTTTTAGGACATTTAGATGGATAATGACCAAATTCATTGCAAGTTTAAAATTTAAATTGTCTTGCCATCTATTTCTCTTCTCACAACAATGGCTATACCTTCCTCAATTTTCTTATCTTCATTAGATCTATTGCTACTAGAAAATTCTCCACGTGTGCTTTCACTCCTTGAAATCTTAGGATGAATGTTCAAGGCACTAAAAGATGTTTCAACTCTAGCTAGATCTCTAGACTATCTCAGATGTACTTTTGTAGCTTGTAATATTCCAAGAAACATTTTCTTGTTGAAATCCTTAGTCCAAGGTATCAATAGCTGAATAATCTGAGCTACTTTCTGGAATGGTGGTGTCAAAATTTTCAAGATATTCCATACTACCTCATCTTCCTCCTTGGTTCCACTATGAGACTAAATTCCTACAACAATTTTTGATACTCTACCAATATAGCTTCTTAAATATTCATCTTCCATGATCTTATCATTTGAAATGCACATATCTAATTCTACAATCTAATTCTTTTTGCATGTGTATCACCTTCAAAGGTAGATTCTAATGCTTTCTAAATTTCATGAGATGTTTGAAGTGACTTCACCTAACTATATTCATTATTAGGAAGAGTTGATAGTATGGCTTCTCTAGTTCTCATGTTGCACATCAATAGATCTCTCTCTACTTCACTTCATTCTACAAGTTGTTATTCTTTCACAATCATATTCCCATTCTTTGTGTAGATTCAATAACTTGGGCCCCATGTAGAACAAATGAGTCTTCATCTTCTCATTCCAATTGTCATAGTTGGCCCCATCAAATAAAGATTTTCCATCAATCTCCAAAAGCTATTAAGCTTATCCTCTAAGGACCTAATGCTCTTATATCAATTGTTAGAATATATAGTACACCAATATAACTGAGAGGGGTGGGGGTTTATCGGCATTAATTAGTTATCCAACTAATATCACAATTATGAACCTTATTAAAATTTAACCATATGAGCAATATAATTAGAAACCACAACAACATACTCATACGCAAACACCAAATATGTTAACTAGGGAAACCCTTGATTAGAGGGAAAACCCTAGTAGGGATGGTACCCACAATATGATGTATTAATATAAATATTCCTTGTTAGAGGATGGACCCTGTTAGGAGTCTATGAATACATTTAGTACATATGAGTCCCTATTAGGAGACTTTGAATCCTTGTTAGGAGATTACAAACCTATTAGGAGTTGTACCAACCCTCTTAGGAGTTGTGGAAGACAACTAGACCCACTGCCCAAAAAGCTTCAAAGTTAAGACTAATGAACCCATTATTGAAATGATCTCTGTATTATTCCTTGTAGAATAATAGAAATGAAAAGTACTTACTTCCTCTATCTGATGGGGACACAACCCAAGAATAGAATGGACACAACAGAAAAGGCAAATTATATTAACTGAGAAAATAAGCTAGTACAAATAGTACAGAGAAAATAAACTTCAGAACATGCCCTAAGGGCTTACAATGGCATAAATCTGGAGAATATTTCTCCTTTTAGCACCTCCTCTCAAACTCCACTCTAAACTACCTTTTACAATGCCAGAAATCTCCTTAAATAGACCCCGAAGGGTTAAGGACAAGGAGTACATTCTAGAAAGTGCTAGTAGGCATCCACCGATGAAATAGAAGGTTTCGGAAGCTGCGTTAGAAGTCGGTGCAAATCAAGAAGAATCTAGAAACGGTAACCAAACTTTCGGGAGGCATAACTTTTGAACCGTAGCTCCGATTGACGAACCGTTTACATTTTCGGAAAGCTCTCGAAGCGCTCTATAGCCCTATGGACCAGCTTTGCTCATCCCCCATTTTTTGACCCTTTTCGAGGTTATTTAATGCCCCAAACTTGACTTTGAAGCATTCTTAGGAGGTCTCCAAAACTTGAAAAACTGCAATAACTTTCAAACCATGGGGCCTATTGACCTGATTCCTTTTCTGGAATGCTCTAAATCATGATTACATTCATCTAGCCAATTTGCACCTTCTAGTTTATCGAAATAATGGCCCAAGTACATGCTCCTATTTTTTTGGGATTTTCAAATGCACTGATAGTTGAACTATGAGAGTTGGAACCTTTATTTGAGCCAAATGGGTATCCAAAAATGTAAAGACATGAAATAGAAACTAAGTCTAAGTACATTTTTTTGGGTGACATAGGATTGCCCTTATACCTCTAGATGCTCCTGCATCAGACACCCAGGGTAGATTGAAAACTGACCCTGTCACTTTATGGATGGTAGAGGAAATCCCAAATGGGAAACCTCAACTGCTAAAATCCAAGTTGAGTCCTCGATTGGCCGTACATTCCATTTGACCAAATACTCTTCATACTGCCTGTTTCTGGTACTCCTACCCACACGATGATCTAGAATGTCTTCTATCTCCTCCTTCTTAGAAGCAGGAATTGGACATGGCTCTAAAACCAGCTCCTCATCTGCACCATCATCATGATACTCTGTTAAATCTGCAATGTTGAAAATGGGAGAAATGTGAATACCATCTGGCAGCTCCACCTCATATGAATTTCCTAAGTTATGTTTCTTCAAAACTTTGCAGGGCCCAAATTTCTTCATTTTTAGCTTGTTGTAAGTACCAACTAGAAATCTTTCTTTTCATAAGTGCACCATGAAAAGATCCCCTACTTGGAATTCCTTATGTCTTCTCCTTTGATCAGCCCTAGCTTTATACTCTTGATTCATCTTAATAATGTGTTCTTGAACCTCCTCATGTAGACGCTTGATGTGTTCAGCAAATTCCTCAGCTTCAACACTTGTTCTCTCCCCTTGTTCTATCTTCCTCAATTCTGGTGCAGTCCTTGGGCTATTCCAATATACAATTTGGAATGGTGATTTTCCAGTACTCCTATTTACAGAGTTATTATAAGAAAACTCTGCCTGTGGTAGAATCAAATCCCATCCCTTGAGCTTATCTCCAACTAAACATCTCAGCAAATTGCCCAGACTTCTATTTACCACTTTTGTTTGGCCATCAGTCTGTGGGTGATGCATGGAACTGAATTTCAAGTCTATTCTCAACTTCTTCCACAATGTCCTCCAGAAATACCCCACAAATTTAGTATCTCTGTCAGAAACTATATCCTTGGAAGACCATGTAGTCTTACCACCTCTTTGAAAAACAAGTCTGCAATATGGACAACATCATGAGTTTTGTGGCATGGAATGAAATGTGCCATTTTGGAGAACCTATCAACCACCACGAATACTGAGTCATTACCCCTTTGTGTCCTTGGAAATCCAAGAACAAAATCCATACTTATGTCCTCCCATGGCCTTGATGGAACAGGAAATGGCTGATATACGCCAGTATTTTGACTAAACCCCTTGGCAACTTGAAAAACCTGGCAACTCTGTACAAACTTCTTCACATCCTGTGTAATTACAGGCCAAAAATAATGTTCTCTAAGAATGGCAGTGGTCTTATCCCGACCAAAATGTCCTTCCATCCCTCCACTGTGTTTCTCCTTAATCAGATTTTCCCTCATGGAACTCCTTGGAATGCATAATTGACTACCTTTGAACAACATGCCATCCTGAATCAAATAGTCTAACCACTTGGTTCTATCTATAGCAACAGGTTCATTACAAGCTTTTCATGCTTCAGCAAAATCAGGATCCTCGGGGTACAAATTCTTGAGTTCATCAAACCCAACTACTTCAACTTGCATTATTGTAAGCAACAACTATCTCCTACTTAGTGCATCTGCAACCCTGTTAGATTTTCCACTTCTATGCTTCAACACAAATGTATAACTCTGCAAGAATTCTACCCACTTCATATGCCTCTGATTCAATTTAGCTTGGCTATTTAGGTACTGTAATGCCTGATGATCAGTATACAAAACAAATTCCTTTGGCAATAAATAATGCCTCCATTTCTTTAAGGCATGAACTATTGCATAGAACTCTTGATCATAAACAGAATACTTCTTCTTTGCATCATTCAATTTTTCACTAAAATATGCAATAGGCTTACCTTCTTGGCTTAATACAGCCCCAATAGCGCTACCACTAGCATCACAATCCACCTGGAATACTTTTCTAAAATTTGGAAGTGCCAACATAGGCTGTTCAGTCACCTTCTTCTTCAGCAATTCAAAACTTCTCACAGCTGTTGCAGTCCATTTGAACTCTTTTCTATCCCCTCTTATTGTATCAGTTAGGGGTGCACATATGCCATTGAAATTCTTAATAAACTTCCTGTAAAAACTAACCAGACCATGAAATGATCTTACCTCAGTAGCAGACCTCGGAGTAGGCCATTCCAAGATGGCTTTTACCTTCTTTGGATCCATTTTGAGACCTTCAGGTGATATAACAAACCCCAAATAGACTAACTCCCTTTTTGCAAAGACACACTTCTTTAGATTAATTAACAATTTCTCTTCCCTTAGCCTTTCAAGGACACTATGAATATGCAGTAAATTTTCTTCCAAAGTCTTGCTGAAAATTAAAATATCATCCAAATAGACAATAACAAATTTTCCCAAGAACTTCTTAAGTACCTCATTCATGAGCCGCATGAAGGTGCTTCGGGCGTTCATCAATCCAAAGGGCATGACTAACCACTCATAAAGACCCTCCTTGGTCTTGAAGGTTGTTTTCCACTCATCTCCTTCTCGAATCCATATCTGATGATAGCCACTCTTCAGATCTATCTTTGTGAAGTACTGAGCTCCACTCAAGCAGTCCATAAGATCATCCATCCTTGGTAAAGGAAACTAGTACTTGATGGTTATTCTATTTATAGCTTGGGAATTTGTACACATCCTCCACCCTCCATCCTTCTTTGGTGCGAGTACTACAGGTACTGCACATGGAATCAGGCTCTCTCGAATCAAGCCCTTCCTCAACAGCTCCTAAACCTGTCTATTTAGCTCCTCTGTTTCAGCAGGAATCATCCTGTGAGCAGCCTTGTTAGGCAAATTAGCTCCTGGAATCAGATCTATCTGATGACTGATTTGCCTTACTGGTGGCAATCCATCTGGAACATTATCAAAGATAATATCTCCAAATTCCCCTAGTAAATCTGAAACTTCAACTGGTATTTCACTACTACCTTCTTTATCTTTCCTAGGAATCAAAGCATAGCACATATGCTGATGTCTCATGCCATCTAAAAACTTCCTTCCATCAACAAGACAAATCCTAGCACTGCTACATACCTTTTCACCTTCCTTTTTCATGGGCTTCAATTTTTGGCGAACTCCATCCTTTGTCAGAGAGTATGTGTTTGCATGTCCATCATGTATTGCATGTCTATCAAACTACCATGGTCTACCCAACAATAGATGGCAAACATCCATCGAAATAACATCACAGAGAACTTCATCATGGTAACTCCCAATTTTTAATTTTACTAAACATTGTTCACTTACCAGGACCTTATGATCATCTTTTACCCAAGAAATATGATAGGGTTGGGGATGTTTCTCCCTCTTGAGCTTTAGCTTAGAGACCATCTCTTCTAATACCAGGTTATCAGTGCTACCACCATCAATGATCAAGTCACAACATTTATCCTCACACTTGCATCTGGTATGAAACAAACTCCTTCATTGTCCTGGTTCATTCTCACCACTTAGTAGGACTCTTTTATTTACCAAGGTCTCTCCTCTATTTGCATCCTCTGAATGTGATGATTGTGCATCCTCATCCACATGAGCAACCCTAGCTTGGCCCTCAGCTCTCCTATCTTTCCTTCCTTGTCGTTGAGGGCATTCAAAGGCACGATGACCTTCTTCATTGCAATGGAAATAGGTACCACGGAAGTCTCCTCTTCCTTGTTCATGTCCTCTACCTCTTCCTCTTTGATTTCCAAAGTCTTGATCATGGGAGCGGTTGAAACCCTCATTCCTCTCGTTTCTGCTAGTACCCACATCTTCATTTTTCTTTTGGGTTTCATAGCGGCCTCTAGATGATCTACCGCTTCCCCTTCCTCCTTGACCGTGCCCTCTTTGTCTTCCTTCAAACCTTTTATTCAGCTTCTCTTCAACTCGTAGGACAAACTGGAATGCTTCTTCGACGCTGGTCATTCTTACCAGACTTAATTCCTCCTGGATGCTAGGTCGCAACCCACTGATATAATGAGCAACCTTCTCCTTATTTGCTTTTGCATGCCTCGCTCTAATCAAGAGTCGGTAAAAATCCTCTGTATATTCTTGGACTGATCTTCCTGCTTGCTTTAACCCATGCATCTTCTTAAACAGATCAAGCTCGTAGTCCACAGGAATGAACTACTACTTCAATTTGTCCACCATGTGATCCCATCTTGTGATCTTCTCCTTTCCTCTTCTAAGTCTTTCTAGTTGAACCTCTTGCCACCAGATTTTGGCATGGCCTTTCAGTTTGGCCTTTGCAAACTTAACCCTATCTAAGTCCCTTATATCCTCATACTCAAAGTATTCTTCCAGTTCATTGATCCAATCGATCAACTCATCTGGTTTCAAATTTCTTGAAAATATACCCACTTAAATTGTAAGTCTTTTCCCAAACTTAGTAATGGCCCTAAAAAGCCTTTCCTCTACAGGATTCAGAACTTCCCCGTCTTTTTCCTCTTCTGATCCCATTACTTCCTCTTCATTGTCATCCTCACTGTTGTCACCTGCGACAACATTTGCTCCTCTACGAAGCTCCTCTTGCAATGCTTGTACCTACCTCTAGAGGGCTCTAACCTCCTCAGGATCAATAGCTCTGGCCCTTCCACCATGCTCTCTTCATGGAGGCATCTTCTAACTTGAACCCACAACCACACAGTCCTGGTGCAAACTGCCTCACAGTCGGCGCTCTGTCTACACACTCAGGAAAACCTACTCTGATACCACTTGATGGGGACACAACCCAAGAATAGAATGGACACAATAGAAAAGGGAAATTATATTAACTAATAAAATAAGCTAGTAGAAATAGTACAGAGAAAATAAACTTCAGAACATGCCCTAAGGGCTTACAATAGCATAAATCTGGAGAATATTTCTCCTTTTAGCACCTCCTCTCAAACTCCACTCCGAACTGCCTTTTACAATGCCAAAAATCTCCTTAAATAGACCCTGGAGGGTTAAGGACTAGGAGTACATTCTTGAGATTTCTAGTAGGCATCCACTGATGAAATAGAAGGTTTCGGAAGCTGCGTTAGAAGTCGGTGCAAATCTAGAAGAATCCAGAAACGGTAACCGAACTTCTGGGAGGCATAACTTTTGAACCATAGCTCTGATTGACGAACCGTTTACATTTTCGAAAAGCTCTCGAAGTGCTCTATAGCCCTATGGACCAGCTTTGCTCGTCCCCCATTTTTTGACCCTTTTTGAGGTCATTTAATGCCCCAAACCTGACTTTGAAGCATTCTTAGGAGGTCTCCAAAACCTGAAAAACTGCAATAACTTTCAAACTGTGGGGCCTATTGACCTGATTCTTTTTTTGGAATGCTCTAAATCATGATTACATTCATATGGCCAATTTACACCTTCTAGTTTACCGAAATGATGGCCCAAGTACATGCTTCTATTTTTTTAGGATTTTCAAACGCACTGATAGTTGAACTATGAGAGTTGGAACCTTTATTTGAGCCAAATGGGTATCTAAAAATGTAAAGACATGAAACAGAAATTAAGTCTAAGTACATTTTTTGGGTGACATAGGATTTCCCTTATACCTCTGGATGCTCCTGCATCACTATCTTTCTCCCGTGAATTGGACTTCTACTTCTTCAGATCTTGTAACTAGATCAAAAATCTCACATCCAATAATCCCTTCGATCGCTTACATGCATTCCTCAAATACTCTACTCCTTTTAACACTTTGCACTTCATACAATGATCATGATAGTTTACAATCAAGGAAAATGTCTTTCCTTTATACCATATCTTCAAAATAATTCCTTAAACTAGCCTTGAGACTTTCCAAATTAATTACAATAAGATGATTAATTAATTACAATTACAATAGCACTTTTGGCTCATAGTCTATGCAAAACTTCACACATGTGATACTAGGGCTTGCCTACTTGCTGACATCACCAATAAAATGTCCTCTATCATTGCTTGACTACATATCTTCTCATTACATCTCACATCAAAGAAAATGAATAAACATCAAGAACTGCTTTTCAAATTCTTTGTCTCTAAACTACTCTTTGTAAATTAGGTACAACTTCCATACATCTTTGACATAGACTCTACACACAAAAACATGTCATCAGGATGCTATGATGAAATTATTCATGACTATGCATCACCTGACAATCAAATAATTGTCCATACAACTAAGATTTCTATCTACCACTTAGCCAATCTTTACAGAAACCATACTATGTTGACATGAATGACATACATGGTTATGATGGAACATGTCTTAGGATACTCCCCCAAAATAGTATCATCAACATTCATGCTAACACACTCCTATTGGCATTAAGTTATTATTGCCATTAGTGACAACACTTATCTACATCAGTATAGACACTGAGCATTCTAGTGCTAACTAAGCTTCATAGTTCACACCGAGCATTCTAGTGTTAACCGAGCTTCGTAGTTCACACTAAGCATTCAAGTGTTAACCAAGCTTCACAGTTCACACTGAGCATTCTAGTTTTTACCAAGCTACACAGTTCACACTGAGCTTCATAGTTTACACTGAGCATCTATAGTGTATACCAAGCATTCATGAAGCTACTTAGTGAATGTGTAATCCAGAAGTGTCTACCGATTTTACAGTGTTCATCGAGCTTCACAGTGTTTACTGAGTGATGGAAGTGCGGTGTTTACGAAGTGATGAAAGTATAGTTTTGTGGTTAGTATGGACCAGGACTCTACTGCTACCAAGTGCATGACGATGCCGAGTATCAAAAGGTCACCAACTTAGCTTGAAGAACTCAAGTTTTCTACTATTTGGCCAACTCAATAATGTTTCATTCACTTGTGTTTTAGCCAACCTTGAAATTGTAATTATTGGAATGGTATATATGTAATGTAATATATCATTTACAAAAGATGCATGCGAAGGGATGGATATGAAAAAGCTTTAAATGAAAGTGAATAAGTAGTGGAGCAGAGTATTCAGCAAGGTCTACAAGGAGAAGTAAAGATTCATCAGTCACAAGAGGTGATCTATATTTTAAGGATCTAATCAAGTTGTAAGTAGATCCACTGTTTCATCCTAATAGCTGAATCAGTTTTCTAAATCCTTTAACAGGGTAGACTTAACAGTCTTTTGTATAAATCTCTTAACAGAGTGCATACTTTAATGTATGTTTGTAAATCCTCTAACAAGGTGGACCTAGTAGTCCTTTGTGCTCCTAACAAGGAAAATCACCATAAGTAGTCAATGTAAGCCTTAACAGGCCAACTTCATGTTGTAGTAATGAAGTTTTGTGGGTATCATCCCTAGCCCAGTTTTACTTTCTATTTAGAAGGTTTCTGGGTCACCAAATCAGTATGTACATGTGTTACAAATTTTTGTTCTCTCATAGATGTAGTAGATTAGGTGAATGAATGGTGAATAGTATATATGGTTAAAGTGCTGAATTGTTTTAAATTTTTGACATTATTGATTCACCATCCCCTCTCAGTAAACTATCATATCTTGAATATTTCCAAAAATTGGTATCAGAGCATTATGGTTCTTAGGATAAAGTTTGACAAGTTGAGCAAAGATTAAGGACAATGGAGATATGCAGACTTGACAAAGCTATTGAAAATGAAAAGATATATTTAGAAGTGGCCATGGCTCAACTCAAAGAAGCTAAGGAGCATCTTTCTCAATCCCTGAAGAGAAGGAAGGAACTTGCAAGACAAATGAATGACCATCAGAATTTTGAAGAAAAGATTGAAGACCTTTTACCATCAAGCAGTTCAGATGAAGCTAATGAGGAAATCAAGGAACTTCTAGCAAAGAATGGATCTCTACAGGATGAAGTAAGAAAGCTTAAAAGAGAACAAGAAATGCAATCAATCGGGCTATGTGAACTTTTGGAACAGAGAAATAAGGCAGATGAAGACTTAGAGGCAAGAAATAATCAATCCTTTTAGCATGAAGATCTTGTAGATCAACTATCTAATGCAACTAAAGAAATTATGAATTTGAGATCTTAGAATGAAAGCCCGAGGAATGATTTAACCATTGATAGACAAATCAATGAAAGCCTACAAAGTGACTTGAGATCTGAAAGATGAATCAATGAAAGTTTGGAAAATGACTTAATCACTGAAAAGCAAGTCAATGAAAGAATGATGAAATCTCAAGTAGACATGACTCAATTAAATCAAAAAAGTGAGTAGAACCTTCATATACAAAAAAGAAAAGCTGGACTTGGTTATAAGGAAGAAGTTGAAACCTTCAAACAAGGTGCCCAAAAGAATCAAATGCCTACTTGCAATCACTGTGCTAAGTTAGGTCACACATTAAAAAAGTGTTGGAGTAATGGAAAAAGTAAATTCAATGGAAAATGCTATAGTTGCAGTCAGCATGGTCATAAAGCTAATGAATGCAAGGAGAAACCAAAATTTGAAGGAAATTGTCACAAATGCAAGAAACATGGTCACAAGGGATTCTAATGTAGATCCAAATCATTCAATCTAGCTGAACAACTTGTTAAAGAAATATTTGGATGGGACTACAATACCTGGTGCAGATGTCATTATTGTGGAGAATATGGACATATTGGTATAAACTATGCAAGAAATCACCTAAGGAAGAAGGACACTACTGTAAGATGTTATACATGCACTGAACTCGGTCATATAGCTAAAAACTACATGAACATAGGAAGATTCAAAGATGAAAAGAAAACTAAAGCTGATAACATTAAGAAGTAGATGATGCAACAGTGGATTCTAAAATCTACCGAGCAAGATAGTTCAAATGATGGCAATGTCACTCAAGAAGTGGGTGACTCCACCATTTCCAATTAGATTCATAAAGGAGAATATGGAACTGCATCTTCTAGTGATATCTTGAGTAGTTCCAAAATAAAAAGAAAGCAAAATGATCAAATCAGATACACAAAGATCAAAGAAAGTGTGTCTTTCACCAAGTCGAATCTACCAAGGAAAGTCGGTTGGAGACCTTGCCGAGCTAGGTTGGGAGGAGTTCCAGAAGAAAACCCTAGCTAAGTAGGATGGGAGAGGTTTAAAGGTTAGCACTATTTTTGATGTTGAATTAAGTTTTCGCATTCATGTCATTTCCCAAAAAATTTATAGCTCCATTCGTCTGAATAGTGTGCCCTGTGAGGCTGTGGATTTGGCTTTCAAAATTGTGAAAAAGAACCTTAAATTTGACCTGTCAGAATTATTGTTGAAATAATTAAACAAGAACATGGATAGCATAAGGACTTCAAAGAATAATCCCTGCAAATTTGGTTCCTTATTAACTTATTTATTTTTCTATGTTCAAAAATTATTTCCATCAAAAGGAATTGTAGCGTGGAGAAAATACATTCCTATTCTATATCAGATAAATGATTTTATAGCAAAAATGGGTGAAAACTTTGATAGTATCATGGATAGTTATTTTGAAGATTTCAAGGAAAGGATGAATAATAGGTATTGAATTCAACCAAAATTGATTGAAGACTACAAAGATGATGTATGCTTCATGGTTGACTATGATAAAGTGTACAATCAGGCCCCAAGTTGCATGGGTGAAACCTCTTCCCTATGAGGTTAATATTGATGAAACCAAGGACATTATTGAAGCACTAGTAAATGAGCCTGTGGATCCTAAACTTCCTTCCTTTGGCACTTTTGATGAAGTCAAGACTAGAATTGAGCTTGAAATCAAGCTACCCCAGGCTATAAACAAAGGAAAGAGGAAGATAGCCAAATTGAAAATTGAAATCGGCCCTCTTTTTCTTACCGAAGGAAAAGGTGAAGAGGAAAAAGAGGAGCAGGAACAAAAAGATAGAGAGGAAGAAATAGAGGATGTAGAGCCAGTCAGAAAGAAAGGCAAGGTAATCATTACCAAGCCACCCAAAGCCTCCATGGATGTTTTTACTAGGCGAGAAAAAGGTAAGAACAAAGGTGAAGTAGTGTTCAGCAAGCCCCAACTGATCTTCCAAGAAAGATTGAAACAATTGGAAGAAGAAGCTGGCATCACAAATTTCAAGGCATTGAAATTTGAAACTAAGATAGATGCAGAGAAAATGTAGATCGAGGAACTGGTACTCAATAAGATAGGAAAATGAAAATGCTCCCCAGACCAGCTTGCCCATCAAATCTCTAAAGAACTATTGGAGAGATTCCAACCTAGATGGGAGTCAACCACCCAAACGACCAAAGATATATATGAGCAATCCTTAAAGAATCTTCTATCAAGTCTTACTGAGCCAGACATTAAGGCAGCAATGAAGAACCATGAAGGTAAAATGATGATTAGATTTCACACATGTTTGATTTTAACTAAGGATATTGAACATGTTGTAAGTGATGCAACAAACATGTGGAAGAACATCTATCATCTTCACAAGCCCAATGGTGACCCTATTGAAATCAAGGATGATGATAGCAATGACAGTGATGATTTTGATAGCACTCCATCCATCATAGTTACTCCAGGAGAGCTACATGCACTAATGGAAGAAAAAGAGGAAGAAGACAAGGAGGAAGAAGCAGATGAGGAAGAAATAGATGAAGAAGATCTAATATGCAGCAAAAGTTATTGCATCCCTTCCTCACTCTCCACCAAAGATAGTTACATCTACTTTGGAGATAGCTTCTGCAAGTGAGGTTGTGAGCACAATAGTCACATCAATTGCTCAATCTTCACCAACCTCCTCCTAGCTCTAGGTATCCAAAACATATGTGCCAAGTACTTCATCTATCAAGCTGTGTGTCACTTCTTCAACCATCGAATCAGCCCCCTTAACTCCTTCATCATCAACAAGTGTAATAGTAAGTTCTACAAATTTATCTCCATCAATTCTAGTAAGTTCTATAGTTTTGTTTCTGTCAGCATCATCTGTATCCACTTCAACTCCAATCAATTCAGATACTACTATGGGTACTCTACTGAGTGTGATTCCATTTTTGGGAAGTGTTTTAGTTCTTGATCCAGTTAGTACTTCTATTGGCATTCAATCCTTGAGTCCTATCCCAGTTCCTACTGCTAGCCCTTCTATCTCCACTATTATGTTTATACCTCAGGTCAAACCAGTCATCATAGAAGTCAAACAAAAGCATCCATTAAAACTTCTGGTCATTGGAAAGGAAATTGCAGAAGACATTGACTTAAACATAGAGATAGTGATTCCAAAGATTGACTATGAAAATGCTACCATTGAAGAGATGAGGTTAGCTAGTCAACTCATAGAGATGAAAGCTACGCAAAAATAGTTAAGATTAGAAAGGGATAAGGAATACAAAATAATTAAAAATGCCAAGAATATAATTACAGATGCTATAGGTGTTGAAGTAGATTCTACTCAACACATTTTGATTCACTTAGATGAGGTAGTGCAAAAATTTAATGAAGATTCTTTTAGACAAGAGAAACTTATTGAGAAAGCTGAAAAGAAATTTGATAATAAGGTGCTAGAGCATATTTCTTAAAAGATAGCAATCAAGAAAGTTCAATTGTCAACATTTTTGGGAAATTTTGAAAATTCTTTTTATAATGCAGCATCAGATTTTGCCAAACTTTGTGATGTTTCTGGTTTTACCAAAGAAATAAAGGATAAGTTAAATAAGATTGACATTGATATGCAATGAAGTGCTTCCAAGGTAAAGGTGGACTCCTCCTCAACAACCTCCCATCACACCAAAATCAAATATTTGGTAGATGTACAGGCATAACTATTGAGAGGGGAAGCAAGTTACTGGTCTACACTCATAGACATCCAAAACATGATCCTTCCTATCATGGACATAATGCAAAAGCATTTTACTCATTACAAAACATTGGTCAAAGATCAGAACTTCTCAGTGGCTAATCACTTGATCCAATTATCAGCATAAGTTCAAATTTCTCTCTCCACCTATCAAATCTTGCAACAGACTAGGGATAATATGTTTGCCACCATCCTCAAGGTACATCAAGAATTTCTATCTCACTTTGGTTTAGTCATATAAACTGTATATATGTAGTCCTTTGGCATTATTGTCAAAAAGGGGGAGAGATTCAACATAATAAGTGAGAAAGTGAGGAGAGTTATCAGTATGAGTGATAGGGGGAGTTAGCACTCAATTGAGTTAGTATGTGTACATAAGAATCTTTATATATACATTAGAAGTCATCAAGAAGATATATAGAAATGTATATGTAGTAGTTCTACAAAGATCAATTTTGAAAAACCAAAATTCATTGAGTCAAGTTATGTACATATGTTTTGGCTTATAAGTGTTTTCTCACTAATGCCAAAGGGAGAGATTTTTCACATTAAGTTATTATTGCTATTAGTGACAGCACTTATCTACATCAGTATAGACACCTAGCATTCTAGTGTTAATCGAGCTTTGTAGTTCACATCGAGCTTCATGGTTTACATAAAGCATCTATAGTGTATACCGAGCATTCATGAAGCTACCGAGTGAATGTGCAATCTAGCAGTGTCTACCAAGTTTACAGTGTTCATTGAGCTTCACAGTGTTTATCGAGTGATGGAAGTGCAGTGTTTACCAAGTGACGAAAGTATAGTGTTTACTGAATGAAATCAAGGTAAATGAAGGATCCATTTTTTTATCGAGTGACACTATATATATCTAGTCTCCAATGGTTACTAAGTTTCAAGCTATGTTGTGTGGTTAGTATGGACTGAGCCTCTACTTCTATTGAGTGCATGATGATGTCGAGTATCAGAAGGTCACCAAGTCAGCTTGAAGAACCTGAGTTTTCTACTGTTTGGCCGACTCAATAATATTTTGTTCACTTGTGTTTTAGCCGACCTTGCAATTGTAACTATTGGAATGGTATATATGTAATGTAATATATCATTTTCAAAAGATGTATGTGAAGGAATGGATATGAAAAAGCTTTGAATGAAAGTGAATCAGCAATAGAGCAGAGTATTCAGCAAGGTCTACAAGGAGCAGTAAAGATTCATCAGTCACAAGAGGTGATCTATATTTTAAGGATCTAATCAAGTTTTAAGTAGATCCACTATTTCATCCTCATAGGTGAATCAATTTTGTAAATCCTTTAACAAGGTAGACTTAACAATCTTTTGTATAAATATCCTAATAGAGTGCATACTTCAGTGTATGTTTGTAAATCCTCTAACAAGGTGGACCTAGCAGTCCTTTGTGCTCCTAATAGGGCAGATCACTAGAAGTGGTCAATGTAAGCATTAATAGGACAACTTTATACTACAATAACAAAGTTTTGTGGGTATCATCGCCACCCTAGTTTTACTTTCTACTTGGAAGGTTTCTGGGTCACCAAATCACTTTGTACATGTGTTATAAATGTTTTTTCTCTCATATAAGAAGTAGATTAGATGAATGAATGGTGAATAGTAAATATGGTTAAAGTGTTGAATTGTTTTAAAGTTTTGACGTTACTGATTCACCCCTCCCCTCTCAGTAACCTATCATATCTTGAATATTTCCAACAACTCCCCCATTTTTTCCCACTATTTAAATTTTATGAAGATATTTTAATCCATCATTTTATCATTAATAAATCTTATTTTTCTTCTAAATTGGATGATAGGAGAGCTCAAACAAGGGATTTTTCACCAATTTTCTTCATCCCAATCAAGAGCAAGGGTGTATGGTTTGAGAAATGAGGGTAAACTTAATAGAATTTGTGCAATTAAAGTATAATTAAAGTCTATCTACTCTATTTTGAATAAGGTTTTCTCTTCTCTTCTATTAGACCAAGTAAAGTTTTATACTTGATGCTATATTATCAATCAACCCACTATTAGAAAATAAATCTACCATGTCCACCATTGCTTTAATGAAATATTTAGTATGTTCATATTTCTTTATGGGGTTAGGGGAAATTAATGTTATTTGAAAACTTTCACTTATCAAAAAGGCCGAGTGAATCCCATAAATTTATCCAAAAAGATTGAACATTGAGACAATATACATTAATCATGTTCCCATAGATACCATAGCTAAAAAGTTTGAAAGTAAAAATAAAGATACATTTTGATGAATGAAATAATGCACATATCTCTTTATGGGAATTTCCATTGGAAGTATTCAAATTTATCAAGTTTCATGACATATGTAAGTTTAAAAATTGAAAGCTCAATAAAGCTCCATTTTGAGGAATGAAACTAAGTACTGCTACACTAAATATATTCTATAACTTGTGGTCAATATATTTATGTAGAATATTTTATTTAGATACTATATTATTTCCACACTAATACATTGAAGTTGCATAATA
The DNA here is from genome assembly GCA_028749045.1 of Cupressus sempervirens. Lineage (NCBI taxonomy): Eukaryota > Viridiplantae > Streptophyta > Pinopsida > Cupressales > Cupressaceae > Cupressus > Cupressus sempervirens. The sequence goes on from CM053787.1 coordinate 149,075,245, forward strand.
AAAATTAACATAACAAGGATTCATTATAAAATGAAGTAAATTCAAGAATTATATACCAAAAAAAAACTTCAAGCCTACCGTTGTTTCCAATTTATTAAAATAGTGTAATAGAATGTGAGTAAATATATTTTCTTTTTGATGAAAAGATAGATACCTTGATTTTTTTTATACAATGAGGAATTTGAGAAAATTCATAATTAAAGGGGCATTCGTAAGAATTATTAATACTTTAAATGACATAGCTAAGTTTACATGGAACAATAGAGATGATGTAATAATGATTAGACACTTGGTAATAAATTTGAAGGTGTCATTTTTCCACTTCTACCATGAAGACAATTATTCCATAGATAGGTTGGTGTGTTTGGGAAAATATAGGAGGGAGTTCAAAATTTAGGATGATCCTCAATCTATCCCGATGGAGACATAGAAATTAATCATACGTGATCTCTCTAAAATATTGTATTAATGACTATATCATTATTACTCGTATTTCAGCCTAATTACCATATGTTTTTAATGAGTTGTGTTGTCTCTAGGGTATTGGAGTTATTTAGCTTTTCTATGAAGATAAAAATGTGTTGTTTTCTATCTTGGGTTTGTTCTTTCTCAAGGTCATGCATAACATTTACACTAACCAAAGAAGGAGAAGAAATATGGGCATCCTTATCAAATTGAATTTGATGAATGGAAGGAGTATCATAGTGATATAGAGCTTTGTGAGACACTTGATTGTGGTAAGATAACTAAATATATCACTGGTATCAAGGGCAACAACCCAGAGCTCCCCTAGAAAATTGTGAAGTCTTAAGAGGATGGAAATGTTATGGTAGGTTGCAGTTCTTTTATGATTAAGTTGGGGTCCATTTTTTCCATCATTGTGTTGATTATGGAAGGAGTGAAGATTCTGCGAACATGAAAATGTCCTTCAAAGAGGCTCTATAGTGCTTTCAACCTGTGAGAAAAACTTCCCAAGCTTCGTCATGGGTTCAAAAGAGAAGCAATGAATAGGTCGTGGCTTTCCCTAGTGAAGGTCCTCATTTGATTCATTACTTGTGAAGAAAGGAACAAATAGTTCATTACCATATTTTCCCCATGTTAAATCATTTTCTGAGGAATAATTTTTTTTCTTCCCATTTTGGATTTATTCTTCTCTTTCTCTATCTATGGAAAATTGAAAAGTTAAAGCCTCCCTACCCAAACAGAAGGTCTCTTATTTAGACTGCATAAATTCTATTGGAATATGACCCTTCTATCCTCCCCTCATCTTGCACCTAAGCTTAATATGATGGTTTTTAACACCATCTCTTCATTGGTGAGGAAATCTCATACACTGAAAACTACCAAGTAACTCTTCTTAGTTCTTTAATCCCCTTTATATGAGTTTCACTGTGTACCCTCCCTCCCCTTCTATGGATTTAAGCTACTAGGGTGATCCTTAGGTTTGTAGGGAACCCTCTTCTGGTCTTTTTCATAGAAAAGAGGATGACAAAATTAGTTTGGACACTCTAACCCTTCAATTAACCCAAAGAGGGCATCTTGTTACAATAGGTTGAAAGTGGTGGGTAGGTGACCTCTCTTAGATGCATATTGCTCGCAGGAAGATTAGCAGGTTGGAAGCAATTTCAAAGCTAGAGTATTTTTTTTGGATTGGATGTGTAGGCCTAGGGATGAAGTGTGGTGGGAAATGGGTTGGGAACTCAATGACAAGCTTCATCATTGGGAATAACTAGAGTAGCAAGTGGAGGAAATCCATAATAAAGTGCCTTCAAAGGAATAAAGTAGTGAAATGTTGAAGGCCTTGTTGTCTATTAAAGAAGATTAGGATTAGCTTGGTGAACAAATGAAAAATTTAGTTTTTAAGAATAATTTGGTGCAGGCTAACATGGATGTGGAAATTGGCACTCTAAAGGCCCATCCAGAGGAAAGATCTGCAAAGAGGAAGCACTAGGAGGAGACTCCTAAATAGGAAGAAGGTAATCATGAGGCTTCCCGGGGGTTGAGTAAGACTAGGAATTTTTGTCCATCCAAGTTCTCCTTGCTAGATCAGCTCAAGGAGCTTAAAAGTTAATGGGTCAATTTGTGTTCTTTTTCCTCTAGGTGATGTGTGTTGGGTCTCTATATTTTGGGTGTTGGTTACTAATGTTCATAGATTTTTCTTGTTGGTTGGATTTGGTGCAGTGGTGGTAGTCTTTGGCTAATCAGCTTGTTGGTAGAGAAGTTTTCTATTGGTTTGTCATTTTTAATTTTTGTTGATGTTAGCTTGGTATCTTTTCGGCGATGACCAGTCTTTATTTGGCTTACAACTGAGTTAGTTTTTTTTATCTTCTTTTTTGAGCTTGATAGTTGTTACTTATTTTGATTTTTGTTTTATCTAGTAGGTGCCATTTCTCGTGGCCTTATTTTGTTTTCATTGGACTTAAGATTACTTTTGATGTAATGGACTCAGCCTCTTCCCACTATACTTAATGAGAAGTTATATTTTTGTTGTATGATTTTAAAATAAATTTATAAATTTTCATCAATACCATTGAATTGTAATATCTTCGAAATTAGATTTCTTTATTCAATGATGAATTATTTTTTAAGTTTTCATACTAACTTCTCTCCAAATCAATAAGAAAAACCAAATTATATACTCATTAAAAATATAAACAGTTATATGTTATATCTAATCTAAATATTAAAGAGAATAAATTTTAAAATAACTACAAATTTTCTAAATATCAACAGATGGACTATTATACTATGTCTCTTAATATTGTTTTACTATGATAATTACACCTTAGTTTATTAGTTCCTATCATGAGTTTGTAGAATTATGGGCATGGATATAATTTAATTAGCGATTAAATTTCACTATTAATTTTTAATTTTAAATAATTAACCGCCCTGAACATGGTCTTTAATATGTGATTATTATATTATCTCTTTCATATAAACTCAGTTTTCTTTAAATTTAAATTTTAAATTATTTTAAAACATTTTACTCTATCATTATTGAATTATTTTTTGTTTTAAAAGATATTCAGTGTGTGTGTTTGTGTGTGTGTGTGTGTGTGTGTGTGTGTACATATATATACATGTGTGTGTGTGTGTGTGTGTGTGTGTGTGTGTGTGTGTGTGTGTGTGTGTGTGTGTGTGTGTGTGTACATATATATACATATGTGTGTGTGTGTGTGTGTGTGTGTGTGTGTGTGTATACACACATATATATAACTAGATAAATTCTTATTTTTTATATTTATTTTTAATCAAAATAATATTTCTAGTATCTATTATTATAAAATTTCAAATTCCATAACTAAGTTTAAACACACATAATTTCAAAATGTAGTAGATGCTTACCTAAGATTCCAAATTAGTTGTGCAACACATCATTTAGCAATATGTTACGATGCAAAAACATAATCCTTAGTAAAAATATGTATATTATTAACAAAAATGTTACCTTATAGTCATCTAAAGGTCAAATGATTTGTTAGCTACAGTAAAATATATTGAATAGAGTTTTAATTCATATAAAATATTAATATATTAATATACTAAAATACAATAAAGTTATAAGTTTTAATAATATCATTAGATTTATATAATAAGTTAGAATTTATTTTTAATTATAATTATTTTTATATTAAACAATCTTATTTTACAAATATTTAAATATTTGAATTGTAATCTTAGTATATTATTTATTAATAGAAAAGGACTATTCATCAAAAAAAATTAATATTTTAAAAAAAATGACAATTTTTTATCTTTCTAGATTGAACTTTAAAACGTTTTTATCTAAAATATTAATCAATTATTATAAAATTATATTAAATATTATCATTTTTTACCTTATTATTTTACATAATTAAAACTATTATAATCTAGGACAAAGCACTTGTTGACAGTTGAAGATCACAAGTTGATATGGAGAAAATGGGGAAACTTTTAAACTAAGTGTTATTTTTTTGCCAGTATTGTGAACTACCTCTCCGTTTCACTTCGAAGAATTTGAGATTTGAATTTCTGCAATCACTCCTTACCACTTGAAAAAACATGAGTTTTCAATTAGTTTAGTGAAATGGGAGAGTACATCTATTGTATTATACAAGTAACATAATAATATTTTAATAAATGATACGTTTACAAAAGTGATTTGTGGTTTTTTCCTTTTTTTTCTCCTATCCTAAATAGTTATAACAAATTGTAGATTCTTATTGGCAATATTTTTCTACCTCTCTATATCATCTGGAGGAATTAGACCTTTAAATATATATTTATGTTTGTAAAAATTATATTTTTAATTATTACACTTAAATATTATCAGCTTTTCTAAAAATAGATTTTCTTCCGCATTAATTCAAATAAACTGTTTAAGAACACATTTGAATGAAAAGATAAATGTCTATGAGCTTCTCTAAATTTTCTTCAAATTTTAAAAATTAAACATTTAATTATAATCATCATTCATAAATGTATATATTTATTAGTATTTTATTAAAAATTAGAATTAAAAATTAATTGTAACAAACAAATAGTCTTAGATCTTTATATTACGAAACTAGAACCTACAAAATTCATCTAGGATTTGTAAACATTCTACTTGAAGATAATTATTTTTAAGATTTATATGAGTAGAAATTCATTTTGAAAAAATAAATTAGGTTTTAAAATTTATGTCCTTTTATTTCCTATTTCTTTGATATTTTAAATATTTTCTTTAAAAAAAAAATTATAATATTTTTAAAAGATGCTCATGTGGACTACCCTTAAACATCACACAATAATGAAAACTCAAGCTTGGGAGGCTAAAAGCCCAAATTTGGGTTGCAATAGAGGACATGAGGCATGTCTCGATCGAATATAGCATCAGCCTTGGGGTTCAAGTAAAAGAGGCTCTGATCGAACACATGGGGTGACATTTGGAAGAGGTCTCGCTTGACTTGTTTTAGTCAAACCAATTCTGACCAAAACCTTCAAAAATTGTGTACACCCCAAAGAAGCTACTAGAAGCTTGTTTCAACTATAGTGGCTTCCAAAGGTTGTGGAGAGAGTTAGATTTAAACACATTTAGACCAATTTATACTCCCGTACTTGCTAATAACTAGAAAAATGTGAGTCCAAACCTTTTGGTTATGTCAAAAGGTTTGTAAATGGCAGTTCCGGGAAAGAGCATACCAAATGATGTTAAGAGAGTTGTATTATTTTATCGCTACTATTGCTATAAAAAATGACAAGATATCATTTGATTGTTTTAGGACATACATGCTACATATTTGTAATATCATTCCAATAGTAGTACAAGATGCGTCCTCTAGTGATCATACCTATTAGATAGAGGATGTACCATTTTCACTAGAGGTTTCATCGTTACTAGAGGTGGATTTTTGCATCATATGGCCGCATATTTATCTTGTGATCTTCTTTGTTCATATCACAGATCATTGATAGTCATCGATGTTAGTTTGTGGTGACTGATCAGGGAAGTACTATACATACTTCATAAATTCTTTGGGGTTCAGGGTAGCACCGCAAAAAAAAAAAATTGGGCCATGGCCAACATATGGCTAACATGTTGTAACCCTAAAGTGACATAAAATTACTTGTATAAAGGGCTCAGGGTTATGGTTTGTTTCATTTCTGTGATGTGAAAATTGGTTATTATAGCAATATTGAGCTGTAAGGGATTACAGATTGTAATCAAGTTCTAATCATTGGATTGTAATAATATTGGACTTGATGTTTGGTGGACATAGCCTAGGGATTGGGTGAACCACATTAAATTTTAGTGTCTTGTGTTCTTTTCTATGTGATATATTATTTTCTACATTATTGGTTATATTTGCATGTAATTGTTATTTATGTCTATGGTTTAATCCTAACAAGTGGTATCTAAGCAAGGTTGTGTTTTTTAGTTATCCTCTATAGAAAAGTCTCACACATGAGTGGGAGTGATGAAAGACAAGGGCAAGCTGAGGGTTGAAAGGTTTAATGGGTAGAACTTTCAGTTATTGAAGATGCAAATAGAAGACTATCTTGATTAGAAGGATTTATGGAAGTTGTTGGAAGGAAAAACCAAGAATTGGGGATCTATGTCAAATGATGACTAGGATCTTTTGGATAGAAAGGCACTTGGAAGCATCAGATTATGCCTGGCACCATCAGTGGCATTTAATATTATAAAAGTAAAGATGATGGGAAAGTTGATACAGACCCTAGAAAACTGTATGAAAAACCCTCCACTTCAAACAAGGTATTTCTCATGAAGTGTTTATTTAATATAAACATGGCAGAAGGTGGATCTATTACGAATCATTTAAATGAGTTTAATACTATTACTAGTTAGTTATCTTTTGTGGGAATCAATTTTGATGAAAAAATTAGAGCTCTCTTGATTTTTAAATTTTTTTTTTTGAAAGCCAAAATGGCTTGGTAATGGTTATGAGCAATTCTATTCTTTGATCTAGTACCCTAAAATATGATCATGTGATTGGTGTTATTTTGAGTGAGGAAACTTGTAGGAAAACCTTAGGTGGATCTACATTAGGAAGTGCTTTGAATACACAAAGCAGAGGTAGAATGACTAAGAGAGGAAATAATTCTAAAAATTGTGGGAAATCAAGAGGAAAGTCAAAGGGGAGGAGATCTCAATTGAAAGGACCGAATGATTGCTGCTACTATGGGAAATCAGGTCATAAAAAGAAAGATTGTTTGAATAGAAAAAAAAAATGAAGGAGATAAAGCAAATGGAGACAAGGAGGAAAATATTGTAAGTAACAAATCTAAATAGGATGCTTTGCTTCTATCTTCAAAAAATGTTGATGATTCATGGGTTTTAGATTCTAGTGCTTCATTTCATGCTACACCTCATAGAGGTTATTTCATTGATTATGTCCAAGGGGATTTTGGGCTTGTTTATTTGGGGGATAATGAAACCTGTCAGATTTTTGGAAAGGGAAAAGTTAAGATTAAGTTGCCAAATGGAAATCATTGGCTACTACATGAGGTAAGACATGTTCCAAGGTTGAGTTGGAATTTAATTTGAGCAGGGCAACTCGGTGATGAGGGTTGTGTAGTTACTTTTAATGATAAAAATTGGAAGATTTCAAAATGTTTCCTTGTAGTAGAAAAAGGTGTGAAATTAGGCACCTTATATCTTTTTATAGGTCATATCCTTCTACTTTAATTGCTTCAGAGAAACCTGAATGTTCAGGAATAATTTATGTAGTTGAGAAGGGAGAACAAATAGTTGTTGTAGATTCTGATACAGTGTTATGGCACAATAGACTTGAGCACATGAATGAGAAAGGTATGAAAGTACTTCATTCGAACAAAGTTCTACCAAGTCTGAAATGTGTGTATATGGATTCTTGTGAAAGTTGTGCATATAGATGTATGCGAACCAGCTTAAGTATCTTCCCTTGGTGGCTCTCATTATTATGTTACATTTATTGATGACACAACTAGAAAAGTATGGGTTTATTTCCTTAGACTAAAATAAGATGTATTTCAAAATTTTAAGAAATTGAAATGCTTGGTTGAAAATGAGATTGGTAAGAAATTAAAATGTCTCAGATCTGATAATGGTGGTGAGTATTGTAGTCATTAATTTGAAGATTATTGCTTCACTAATGGTATTCATAGATATAAAATTTTTCTAAGGACTCCAAAAGAAAATGGAGTGGCTTACTGCATGAACATGACTATAATGGAGTGTGCAAGAAGCATGAGGTATCATGTTGGGTTGCCCTTATACATGTGGGCACAGCATATGAATACTATTGTATATTTGATTAATAGACATCCATCTACTCCTTTGGGTTGTGGTATTCCAAAGGAAGCATGGACTTGTAAGAAGGTGAGTTATTCTTTTTTCTCAAAACCTTCGGTTGTGAAGATTTTTCTCATATAGATTCTAAAAATAGAACCAAATTAGAAGCTAAGTCAAAGAAATGTGTATTTTTTGGATATGACATTAATGAATTTGGTTATAGGCTTTGGGATTTTGAAAATCATAAAATTGTAAGAAGCGGGGATGTCATATTCAATGAGAAAGTGTTGTACAAAGATTTATTGCAACAATAGGAGAAGAAAGAAGACGATTATGTAGTGCTAGATGATACTCCAGAAGATGATGTTCTAGTCATTCCTCATGATGTATAACAACTGCAACAACAAATACCACATACACTAGTGAATGTTAGACAATCAACAAGGATAATTAGATCTCCACAAATATTTTCTCCCTCTTTATATTCTATTTTACTTACTTATGCTGGTGAACCTAAATATTATGATGCAGTTGTGCAGGTAGATAGTAAGATTTAGTGGGAGTCTACAATGAAAGATGAAATGGACTCTTTTTTGAAAAATAAGACATGGGATTCATGCAAGTTGTCAAAGGATTTGCACACAAAAAAGGCATTGATTTTGATGAGATATTTTCTCTTATTGTTAAGATGACTTCTATCTATATTGTTTTAAGTATTGTGGCTACTAAAGATTTTCATTTAGAGCAATTTTATGTTAAAACAACCTTCCTTCATGGTGATTTCGATGAAGAGATAATATGGCTCAGCCACAAGATTTTGAGGTCAAAGGTAAGGAGAACTTAGTGTGCAAATTGAAGAAAAGTTTACATGGCTTGAAGCAAGCACCTCAACAATGGTATCTAAAATTTGATAGTTTTATGCATGAGCATGGATATAGTAGGTGTCATTTAGATCATTATGTTTACTCTAAGAGGTTGGATGATGATAGCTACATTATTTTATGTTTATATGTTTATGATATGCTTGTACCTAGGGCTAACATAGATTGAATAAGGGGCTAAAATGCACGTTAGCACACACATTTTCTATGAAGGACTTGGGGGTAAAAAAGAAAATCCTTGGTATGAATATTTGTAGAGATAGGAAGAACAATAAATTGACACTATTGCAGGCTAATTAAGTTGAGAAGGTGTTGCAACGTTTCTCTATGGAGAATGCTAAAGATGTCAGCATACCTTTACTTGGTTATTTGAAGTTGACTAAGAAGTTGTGTCCCAAGACACAAGAAGAGGAGGATGAGATGTCCAAGGTACTCTATGCTTCAGCTATAGGAAGTTGGATGTATGCTATGGTATGTACAAGGCCAGATAATGCACATGCAGTGGGAGTTGTTAGTAGGTATATGAGTCATCTAGGAATTAAACATTGGAATGAAATCAAATGTATTTGAAGACATTTGAGAGGAACATCTAATAAGTGTTTACACTTTGGGGGCTCTACTACTAAATTATAGGGCTATATTGACTCATATTTGGTAGGGGATATTGATACCAGGTGTAGTATTATAGGTCATGTCTTTACTGTTGGTGGGGGCTATTGTGAGCTAGGTTTTTAGGTTATAAAAGGTTAATGCTTTATCCATTATAGAGGCAGCATATGTTACTGATATAGAGGTAGTCAAGGAGATGATATTTCTTCAGTTCTTCTTGGAAAATTTTTGACACCCTTAGAGAGATAATTATTTGTTCACCAATAGCCAAAGTGTCATTCATCTTGCCAAGAATTTAGCTCTGCATTCAAAGACAAAACATGTTCAGTTGCATTACCATTTCATTCAGTTAGTTTTGGATGATGGATAGTTAAAGATGGATAAGATACATACAGATGACAATCTAGTTGATATGTTTACAAAGATAGTGTCAAAGGAGAAGCTGAATTGCTCTTCACCTTCGGTTCGTCATCTCAACTGAACATGAATAAAAGAACAATAGAGTCTATGGTGGTTTGATCTAGTGGGAGATTGTTGTGTAGTGTGGAGTTTGATTAGTCCCCTAGTGGGAGATTGTTAGTTTGTGGTGATTGATCAGAGAAGTACTATACGTACATCATAAATTCTTTGAGTTGTGGTCAATGTTGTAGCCAACATATGGCTAACATATGGCTGACATGTTGTAACCCTAAAGAACCATAAAATTACTTGTGTAAAAGGGCTTAGGGTTAGGGATTATTTCATTATTGTGATGCAAAAATTGGTTCTTGAAGGGCTATTGAGCTGTAAGGGATTACAAATTGTAATCAGGTTGTAATCACTAGATTGTAACAATATTGGACTTTTTGTTTGGTGGACATAGCCCAAGGATTAGCTGAACCACTTTAAATCTTGGTGTCTTGTGTTCTTTTATGTGTGATCTATTATTTTCTATTATTGGTTATATTTGCATATAATTGTTATTTCTATCCATGGTTTAATCCTAACAATCGACACTCCTCTCTTTGAGATCTTACCACACATCAAAAATATTCTTTCAATCTCATTTACTAGGGCATCAAAGTCATAGTGTGCACTGAGATAATATGATATTCTTGCACCTCATATAGCTCCCTAGTATACTAGAGTTAGAAAGGATGCACATACCACTACCTAGGCCCCCATATTATGTCAATTGTTCACCACATTTCTTATTGATAAGATAATTAATGTAGATAGTGTGTTTATACATGATTTAGGAATGAGTAAGATTGGAAGATCATTTCATACTACTATGGTATATATGTTTATTTATTTTTTCTTTAAAATCTAATATGTGTGTACATATATCTTATATGATAACTTATATGTATATAAATTTTGATTAATATATATGTGCATTATTTTATTTTATTTCCATCATGAATAAAGGAATATTGGGAGATGATGATTATGATCCTAATGCTTTCCTTCGTTGTTAGTTTAATATAAAAAGTAAAGAATTGAGAAATAGGGAGGATGCAGTATAGTCTTACCCTTCAAAAGGCTAGTTGAAGGTGAATTTGATGTGGTTTCCAAAGACAATATAGGTAAATTGGTCGTGGGTGGGATTATAAGGGATATAAATGGGAACTACATTGGGTTCTGGTATTTCCTTTGCGAATCCAATCTATCCATGTTGTAGAAGCAAACAGGGCCTCATGAATTATAGAACTTCCTAAGGACCTCCAACTTGGAAATGTTTAGATCACTAGTGACTTTAACAATTTGAAAAAAATATTTTCTACTTGGCTTGTGGAGAATATTATTAAAGAATCTAAATCTTTAATTGATAACTCTGAAAATATCATTATAATGCATGGTTATTTGAATGCTAATAAGGTGACATATTTCATTTATCATTTGGCTTCTTATACCAAACATATTACATTTTTTCATTAAAAACTGAAGTTTGATAATGAAACTAAGGAAATCATTAAGGGTGATTTGACACAAGTGTCTTGGGAAATATAACTATGAATAATAAAAGTGACAGATAAGAGCTCTCTTCTACCAACCATTATGAACACAAGAAGGGTTAAGTGCATCTTGCCTAATAATTATATCTCACACTCTTTATGGGTGATTTTTAAATTTATTTCCATCACTTTCATTAGGAAGAGGGATTTGAATTGGTTATTGAGGGTATAAATTTGTACAATATTTTTTATGATAGAGATATGGTTTGTGCACCTAAGAATTAGAAAACATGCTATTGAAAGGAATTGAAGGAAATTTTGGATTTTTGGGAGAAGCTTCAAAATGGTGAAGTCATGGTTTACCTAGAGAGGCTTCATTTCTATAAGGATGGAGACACATCAAAGTTCATCAAGCATTGGAAAGGTAACATGATAACTATTATTTACTATTGGTAACATGATACATTGTGTTTCATGTGGGCATATTTACATTGTATGGTATGTACTTTAGAGTCTATAGCTCCAACTTTTTATTATTGAATCACTTCCATTGTGGAGATAGGGTTTTCTTTCCCATGTATATCTAAGTAATTCTTGAAATACTTTTTTGTGTGAAAGCATAATCTTTCTATTCATAGAATATTGCAAATCTCTCACCCATAAACCTTCTATTAAGAATAAAAGAAAATGGGATGATGAAATGTATACTAGAGTGAGGTAGACCTCTTCCAAGGGTTAAAAGTTTAAAAAGGGAAATTTGTTCTAGAAGACAGAAACAATGTTATGGAGACTAGGGATGACTCTAATTAGGGAACATAGGACATCCATTTGGGCTAGGAAAAATTTAATTTATGGTAGGATGAGGCCAAAGGGATGGATACTGGTGATGACTATTCTTTGAAAGATGCTTCTATTTCCTACAAAAAGGATGATAACTTGGTGTTATCCATCCATTTTCTCCGGTTAAAAGGAATGTTATTATTTCTTTGGAGTTAAAGCTCATTCACAAGGGGAGCAATGGAAAAGAAAAATCATGTCTTTTCTAGTCAAGTTAGCAATTTAGATTTTAATTTAGTTGATTATCCTACTAATAATTCTACTATGGAACATTCTAGCCCAACCTAGATTCTCCTTGATAATATTATGATTAACCCTAGGGATATGAGTGAGTAGGGTGAATTGCATTCTATTTTAACCCTTCTAATCAAGAGTTCCTTCAAAAGACTAAAGAAAAAGATAATATTTCTCTTTTTCTATACAAGTATATATATAATGAGGTTCATGATCTCTAGAAAAGGGTTGGTAACTTAGAAATACAACTAACTAAATAAATCAAAACCAAGAAGGTCGTAGAAGACAATTGTGACAAAAACACTAAGTACATGAAATTGTATGAGGATGGGTTAAAGAAGATTCAATATGACAACGATGATAAGATAAAGTCTTCCATTCAAATACTAAGAAGTTTACAAAGAAGATGGAAATGGAAGGAATTATGTTGGATGTTGATAGGGGTAGTTAGGGGAAGGTTGCTACTTTGGTGGGTAAATATGGTCCTATGAAAAGAACTAAGGCTATTATGAAGAAAAAAAATTATGGTTCTTTAAAAGTCATTCAGAAGCTCAAAGACACCATGGAGGAGGTGATCATCATGGGGAAGAAGGGTGAAAAATATTTGAAGGAGTTATTTAGTTCTATTTTTCTTTGTTTCTTGTGGTTTTTATTTATTTTTCCTCTCATTTGTTCGTATTGTCTATTTTCTTGTTGCTAGGTATTTGATTGGTTTTATGTTTTTTTGGAAAGATATGTTTCAACATTTGGCGCTTTTATTGAAAATATTATGTAATATTCTATAAGGTGTTTTAAGTTCCCACTTAAAACATATTTTTCCCTTTGTCCAATTTTTTTTAGCTTGATGGAAAATAGTAAAATAAAAATTGTTTCACTAATTACAAGCATAGAAGATTTAACAAAAATTAACTCCCATAGATCTATCGTTACAAAATCTTTCCAATCTATTGTCTCTCATATAATATCAATGAGTGTGAAAATAAATAGTTAGTCAAACAAGATGAAATAACTAATACACTTTTATGTAGGAAATATTGTGTCAAGTCATGGGATGTCTCCAACCCTTAAAAAGTCACATAAACATATAAGGAGATTTGGATTTTTTGATGATATATCTCAATTTTGTAGAGACTCCATAAGACCTTTGATAATTTAATGTTTAAGTTATTGTGTGCTAAAATGTTGAAACACTTCTATGAGTCATTATATCCAAGATTTATCAAGAATTAGATCTCAAATGGAAGCTGATAGGTCTATATTCATGGAGTGTAAGGGCTTGCAATGGAGGCCCTCAATTTGACCTAGTTTCTACCCATGCAAGTACACCATAAAACAAGAGATTCATAGAGGAAAAATAAGAGTGATAGTCTCTATTGTCATCAAATATGCATGTTAACGAAGATGCAAGATAATATAAATGATAGAAATGCAAAGAAATGCAAGAAAACAAATATAATCTATGAAAGGAAACAACAATGCAAGATTACTTTATGAAAGAAAATATAACTCTAAGCTGATATGAAAATGCAAGGATGAAGCATGATGATGGAAGCCATGGATGCATGAAAGAAGAAGACAAAAAGAGAGAAGTTTCAATGAATCTCCAATGTATAAACCCTAAGGCTCAAACCCTAATGCTCAAACTCCTCCTCCATAATCACTCTCCAAACCTATAGCATAACAATACTATAGAGACTAACATCCATCGAAATAAGAAGGAGAGGGCTCCTTATAAAGGAAAGTGTGGAGGTGGGAGGCTTCTCAAAAGAGCAATGTGGGATAAATCAATAAAAAGGAAAGTAAGAGGAAGAAAAAGACCACCACTTAGAGATATGTGCAAAAAAAAGGAATCTTTATAAGATTTTATTTGATTTATTTCTTTTTTTTCATCAAAAAGAGAGCTTTAAGTGGGGATTTATTGATTTAATTAAAATAGGGATTTTCTTTTAATTGAATAAGATAATATTATTTAATTAAAAGAGAGATTTTTATTTTAAAAGTTAAAATTATTCAGTTCAAAGAGAGATTTTCTTTTAATTAAATAAATTTTAATTATTTAAAAGGGATGGTTTCTTTCAATTAAATAAGATAATATAATTTAATTAAAAGAGAGATTTTATTAAATAAGATAAAATTATTTAATTAAATAAGATTATTGATGAAATGATCAAAACTTACGAAATGTTGAAATAATTAAATTAATTATAGCTTGATCCAAGAAAATGATTTGAATTGATCTAATAAAATATTGTAATGCATTGATTCAGGAAATTGACAAATTGGAGAATGGGGGGCCCATAGTCTAGTCGACCATTTTAGGGTGCATATAACTATAACTTGACAATTTGAATGATGGATATGAAATACATCTTTTATATATATATATATATATATATATATATATATATATATATATATATATATATATATATATATATATATATATATATATATATATATATATATATATATATATATATATATATATATATATATATATAACATTCTTTTATGTGAAGTGTGAAGTGTGTGAAAATAAATGACAATTGAAAGGTACATCCCTATTTTCTCAACTCACTATGATAGTTTTGATCTTCAAGAGACTATGTATGTTGATAATAATAGGTTTGGTGGATTTGTGAATTTTGAAGGACATGCATGCCAATAAAATTAACAATTGTAAAATTTTTTAAATGGAAGGTCATCAAGAATTAAGGTTAGATTATCTATCTTCCTCTCATGATATTATATAAATTCTACTTTGATGGTTGTCTTTGCACAAACCCCTTGCATGAAGACAAAAGGCTATTCCATAGTTTCCATGAATGTCACTATACTTTTTTTGTGAAGGAGGAAGGTGAAGTAGAGATGTTAGAATCTTATGAAAGAGTATTTTTTTAACAAATGCATAACTATCAAATCCTAAGATACATCAAACCTTTAATATCTCACATAAAACTACAATTAGATATGAATGTTATGATACTAGAGCTTTTGAAAGTATTGTATTGAACTAAATTAAAAGCTATATGAGAGTCTACGCATGTGCTATAAATACTACATCTCGTTAATTTCTTAATTTTAATTCAAGATCCTCATCCACATAAATAAAATATAGTTTACTCCTTTGATAATTCATCTCCTTTCATAAAATCCTCTCATTCCTTATCTTTAGATATGTAAGATTCCCTAAACAAGATTATATCTTTAACAAATTATTGGAGGTAAAATATTTAAATATAAGAGGAAAAATTTATACATATCAACAAATTGGCTCGTCTCTTTGTTTTAAAATATCCCCCAAAAGCTTCAACAAAAATACTGAATAAATAGGGTATAAGGGCTCATAATATTTAAAGACCTTACTCGTTTGAGAAAGAAGAACCTTTCAAGAACTATTGATTGCAATTGATTACAAAATGGACATGATAAACTCCATTATAATTTTCAAAAATCATGTAGTGAACCCATATTTCTTACAAACATCAAGAAGGAATTTCTAGTCAATTGCATCATATGCATCAACAATATCAAATTTATGTATCATACCTATTTTTTGATAGCTTCAATAGAATAGATTCATGATCTCATGAATATTTATAATTGCATTTAGAATTCTCCTTCCATTAACTAAACCCCATTAGTTGTGTGATTTTTATCAAGAAAAAGTATGAGTCTTTTCATCATTACCTTTGAAAAAAACTATACAATGTGTTATAATCATTGATAGGTCTATAATTTTTCATTTTCTTCACTTAAACACCTTTAGTAGTAAGAGAAATGAATCTAGAAATTCTCTTATTCAGTAGTCCTCCACTTCCAAAAATGTCATGGGGAAACTTATATAAGTCCTCATAGATATTGTCCAAAATTATTGGTTGAAAGAAGGAGGGAATCCATTCAAAGATAGAGCATTATAGACATTTAAAAGATAAAATAATAAAAGTGTTTAAATTATTGAAAGGTTATTTATTTCACTATATTCCTATAGTCTTTATTTGTAACTAGGTAGGGGATGACATCTAGTATAACAATGGGTCTAGAAAAATAATAGTAAAACTATTTTTGTGAGTTGAGAAACACCGGAATACCGATCATTTCTTCTTCATCTTCTATAAAATTTATAGATTTTATTTGTAACATTGTAATTTTTTAATTCCATTTTTAAGAGTTGATTGATGTAAAAAATTAATATTTTTATCTCCTTGAGTAACTCACTGTATCCTAGATTATTGTTTCTCAAACACTTTTTTTTTTTTTCTGAGTTGGATTGATCTCTCCCTCAATGATCTCTCCACTTTTCATATGGAATCATATTGTTGGTGTAAATATGTATTTACTATTTACACTTTACTTAAGTTTACTTTGTTAATGCATTAGTTTATTTTTTATTTGGTGAGACACTTACAAGTTTGCATACTTTTTATGAGTTGTCATGTTGACAACATAGAAGTAAGCAACTCTAATTTAGCACATGGTGTCTATAATACTAGAGTTTGCATCATTAATTGAGCTATCAGTTAGACAACATAGTTATTCAAACTCTTAATTTAGCACATGGTGTCTACAACATTATTTTGTGTGCTACGGCTTTGTAGGCTTATCCTCTCATCATCGCACTTACTCCTGTGCTTAATGGAGGATCATCCACTTCTGGTGGACATGTGCTTGGTTGTATGACTTATCATGTTGCTAATTCCTATGCATTCTAGAAGCATTCTAGAGACCTTTATATTTAAGAAATCCTAGTGTAATTTCACATTGAATTGAGTACATATCGATATTCTGATCATACTCTTTTTGGTCTACTATTGTGCTTGTGCTTGAGTTCTTTAATCTTGGGTGAATTTTTCCCTAAGAAAAATTCTTACACGATATTAGAGCTTGGAGAATCTCTCTTCACATAGCCATTTGAGACCACTATTGCTTCAACACCTTAGCCTAGATCTAGAGTACTACAGTCGTGGGAGCATCTAGAGGCAAAATGGACCTTGTCATTTCATTTGGAATGTCAATTTGGTGAAAATCGGCTATAAATTTGGCTACCCTAGCCAAAGTCAATTTTGAGGAAATTTTTTTTGCAAATCAACACCTGAGGGCCCAATTTGAAAGTTTGGGTATGATCTATTAAATCTGCAAATTTTTTTTTTCAGATCTGTTATTTTAATTCCTCTATACATTTTTAGAGTTTTATTTTGATTTTTTTTGGCCCAATTGGGCATACAGAGAATTCTTTTTCATAGGTACTGGGTAGTCATACCCTGGCCTTGCATAGAATATTATGAGAATATTCAAATTTTTGGCCAAGGCTCAGCAACCAAAACTCTGTATTTTCTAGCAGTCTATCTACAAATTTTGGCCATAACAGACAACATTTCGGCCAAGGTGACTAGCTATCTCCCACCTGCAAATGGTAAATTTAACATTTTCAGCAAACTAGTTGAGTATCCTCACCTCTACTAGACCGCACACATAACATAGGTAGTAACTACTTCTATTTCAACTACGGTGGCTACAGTTTTTAAACTTAGCAAACTTCTTACTCACAAACACATATAATGCCAGCCTAAACTTTAACACTGCCATCATGCTTTTAATATTTCTGACATTGTTTTCAATGATTTGCACACTTCTCACAATCATTATTTTAATCGATTACCACTCCTAGGCATCATGAAATACTCCCTCACTAGCGGCTTCCTTTTGGTGTCTCAATCATCCCACATCTATACTTGCCAACCATAGAAGTCCTCTAGTCACTGTGCCATGTCGGATTCAAACACATAGTGTTGCATATTCTAACATGCAATAGGTTGATAATGGAGCCAACGTAACTTATGATTAAGCCCTACCACCTCAGCTAGCCACAAACCTAGCTCTGATATGTGGCAACCACATAGACTGTGCCATGCTTGTTTTCCATACAGGCACGTGGAAGCCATACCTTCCTAGTCAACAAGTACATTTCATCTGCCAACTCGACCTCATCCATAAAATCTATACATTTATGTACTACTTATGTCAGTGTGACATCATCACCATGTTAGTAAGGGCCCTTTTTTTTCTAACATTAGCACTTGATAGTGTTAAATTTGAGGGCCATTTGACCATTATTCCCAGATATTTTTCAACTGCTACGATAGCCATTTGTGCATCAAATTTAAGCTCGTAGTTTTCTATCTAGACCCCTCTCCAAATATGGTTTTGATTTGGCAACCCAACTTTGAAAGGCCATAACTCAGTCATCTAGACTATAAATAAGGTGCAATTATTTTAATTTTGGGTAGAATTTCCTAAAATTTTTAGTGGTGGTGTTCTTTTCTAGTTTTGGTGCATGGATTTTTCAAAAATTGAATTTATTGGTGAATGTACCTATTCAATCTTGTATTTTGCAACTTGAAATGCTTTGTACAGGCTCATCTGAACACATTTTTAGGTTCCATTTTTTGAAAAGTGCATTATCTTTTATCTAATTTCTAGATCTGCATTTAGATTCTAGGGTTGTGTGAACAAAAATCTCACTTTCAGACTTAGGGCCTTTTCTACTTTGTAATGTTTGGATTATTTTACAAAATTGTTGTACATCTAAGCTATAGTGCTTAGTTCTAGATTTAGGCCTCAAAAGGTAGTTGTAAATAGAAAAATTAGAAGTCCACTTTATACATTTTGACAAGTGGCCTATTGTACATGCACTAAATATAAATTGCCGAAAGAATCTTTTTGCGGGGGTTTTCTTTTGATTGAGTGAATTGGGGGGGGGGGGGGGGGGGGTGTATTATGTTTTTGTGTCTCCTTTGTATGCTCTTTTCATTTTTTGCATCATGGGTTCCCCTAAATGTCCACTTCTAACTTTATGAAATTATTCTAGATTAAAAGATATTGCATGTAGTAGATTAATGGAAAAAGGTTTAAGTATCTATTTTGATGGTACAATTCCCAAACCCACTAATGCTACAACTCTCATTGATTGGCAAAAGTAAGGTCAATAGGCTTTAAGAATTAACAGGAATTGTGTACATAGAGATCTCTTCTTCCACATTTCCAGTTTCAAGGAATCCAAACCTACATGGGAAAAACTTGAAGCATTATATGGTAAGGTGTATGAGGGAAATGGTTTTCAAATTGAGGATGATCTATTTCTATTGGATCCAACAAACTTTGATATAATTCAAGATTATATCAACAAAGCCAATGAGTTTAGGGCACTACTTAAAGATTGTGGAAATCCCATTAAGGATGAAAAGTTGATTCACCATATCCTAAAGAGGCTACCTTCAGAGTAAGTTTTATTTGTTTCAATTTATAATACTCATAGGTTAACCATGGGAAGTTCTTTTGAGAAGCCTACATTTGAGACTTTTGTAGAGATGTTGATTCTTGAACAATCTCACTTGATAGATTTGGGACTTCTCCCGACATCAAAGACCAAAGCATTAATGACTAGTGATGAGAACCAATTACAATCTGAGACACAACAATACTCATCATAGAAAGGTAATTCTTCTTCCAACAAGAAGGGAAACAATGAAAAGAAGGACAAACGTTTTTGTGCATATTGCTAAAAGCCAAATCATGATGAGCATCATTTCAAGATTAAGAAAATCGATGAGTTGGAAAACCTACTCAGGAAGAACAAAATTCAAGTGCCAAGTATTTCCAAGGATTCAACTCCACCCACTTCAAAGGGAAAAAGGAAAGCACTTATGGAAAACACAAGTTCTTCATCGGAATGGATTCTTGACTCAGGTGCCTCCTATCACATGGGTTCCTCAAAGGGAGACTTTTCTTTATTGAAGTAGTCATAGGTGTATATGAGAAATGTTAGTATGCTAATAGAAACCAAATTTAAATAAAGCTTCTACAAACTAAACAAAATTCATGAACTTCAAGATAGACTAAGATGAACTCTCAATTGAGAATACGAGCCATTAATGGGCTCTCTCAATGAGAAGCTCTATTGTTGAGTAGCTTTGTCTAAATAGATAGGATGTATGCTCAAGCTTATGCTTCAAAAAGGGCTTCAAATGGAGTTGGAATTTGGGTGTGAGTGTATGGTTTTGATGTAAAATAGCTTCTCAAAATGGCATTATGACTTTACTTCATGGATTGTGTTATTTTGAAAAGGGGAAGGATCCAATTTATAGGCAAGAGGCTTGAGGGATTGAGGGCTAAGATGAAAGGATGGGATAAAGCTCATGGAGGGCTCATATTGCATGAGAGGAGAGCACATGGATTGTGCTTCCTTACAGCCAATCAAGGAGTGACACATGTCACATGGTGAGAGGATGGAGAAAAGGGAAAGGATGAGTCAACAAAGGAGGCTCAAGGGATAAAATCTTCATAAAGACCCTCATAATGACTTGTAAGAGCAATAAAAGGGCTTGGAAGAGTCATTTATGGCCTAGTGGGCTTCATAAAGTTTTATGGTTGAGATATTTTGAGTGAGATGAGAGCAATTTCGACATGGGCTTGATTAGGAGGGTTTTAAGCTTGCTTAGGCTTGTGCAAATGATTAGAGGATGGATTAGGATGGTTTAGGATTAGCTTAGGGATAGGCAAGTGGATGGCATTTAATGAGGGTGGGTGAAGGAGGAGATATTTGTTAACTTTGGCTTGGGTTAGTAATTCTTAACCCATGTTTAGGGAATGTGACAAGGTTAGGAGGGGATTAGGATTAGGTTTAAAGATATCTTCTAGAAGAGTCTAGACTTTGGATGAGGATAAAGACTTTCTAGAATAGTCTAGAATTTCCTAGGATGAGGATGAAGACTTTCTAGAAGAGTCTAGAACTTCTTAAGATGAGGATAAATTAGATTTTTAGGAAATAAATAAAGTTTTATTTATTTCAAGGGTTTGGGTTGAGGAGATATTTATTAAAACTTTTTTAATAAACATGAGGATTAATATTTAATCTTAATTAAATATTTTGAGTTGGGATTAGGGGTAGGAAATGATGGGATTAGCCTTTAATTAAAATTAAAGAAGGATTAGAAGATTTTGGAAGAGGTTAGTGGTCTTAAGGAAATTGGCCAAGTTTTGGGCAAAAAATAAATTTTTTATTTATTTTGGGTTTTTTGGTCAATTTATTAATTAAATAATTAATAAATAAGAAAATAATGTTTAAATAAGATTTAAACATTTTTGGGAGGGATTTCTTAATTAAATATTTTTAATTAAGATAAAGGGATTTAATGGCATAAAAATTAATTAATTAATTAATTAATTAATTAATTAATAAATGATGATGTCATCAGGACTTTTTCAGAAAATAAAAATACTTTATTTTCTAAAGGTTTTTAGGTGTCTACATTTTTCCCCTCTTTGATGTGATGTCGCAAGTGGCATGGCATCAAAGATAAGAAAATAAGATGCCCAAGGCTAGAGTAGAAGAGGAGAGAATGGACTGTGAGACGCCCCCTCAAGAAGGCAGCGAGGAGAGAAAGTGAGGCTCGATGGCTTCTTGAAAAGTACAAGAATCTCGGATGAGCAAGGAAACTCATATTGGCAAAGAGAAGAGGCTGAATTAGCTCAAACTCTCACTATGGGAGAATGATAAAGGAGAATCAGATGCACAAGAGGAAGCAAGCTTAAGAATTTAGGGAAGGTGGAGGATGAAGGAGTAGAGGGCTATAAAAAGGAATCCAGGATAGGGAGATGGATGAGGGGATTATAAAGCTAATGCAACAGGATTTCAAAGAGTTAGATTGGTGGAAGATGGGTTTCAGGGATCCCTAGGACTAGGATTGTGGATCCCTAAAGCTAAGAGTGATGAGTGATTCAAAGAGATACTAATGCATAAGCTGGGGTAGGAGAGATGGATGCTGGATATGGATGGGAGATAATGGATATGAAGGAAAACCATTGAAGCTTTTTGAGTGGGGGGATACTTCAAAGAGAAGTACCACCATGTAGTTGAGCACTAGATTTGCTATAGGACTATTGGTTAATTGCCAAGGTTACCAAGAACATCAAGGCCTTTTCACCAACCGTCCAAAGGACTAATGAATTGACTCAAAACAAACACGCAAGGATTGCCCCAGCATCACACATGAATCCTAGAGGAAGCAATGTGGAAACGACACTGGAGAACCCACGAGCAAAAAAGAAAAACAAACGAAAGACCTGATCAAGACCTTACCCTCCAATTGCCCCATTCGCAGCATATCATGATATGGAAGATCGTGGCAACCTTGAGGAGGGAATAAGGAGATTGCTTGGAAAAGATACTTCAAGACCCAAAAAGGAAGAGTCCAAATCAAAAGAAAGCGAAAATCCAAAAGAGAACCATTTTCCAACGAGATGGGTAGGACAAGGTACTAACAGACCAAGATCAGACATGAGGAAAGCTATATCCTGCAAGGACCTATCGGAGAGCACCTAAGCTGGTGGATTTGGATGAGTGATGCATCTGGCAAGCTAAACTAAGAAAGATAACACTTTGGTGATAGGAAATCTAGCTAAAGGATGCATTGGAATAGCTAACCAAGATGTGTGATGGGTGCAAGATGCTGATCAAGGATGAACTGACACAAACGCTGGATAGATACAATGGTATTAAGCTAAAGAGGATATACAAGCTGATGGACCAAGATATGTTACAAATGTACAAGTTTGTTCATGTTTTGGTTTTTGTGAGATGGAAATGTTTGTGAAGAATGAGATGTCTATAATAGGTGATAGGTGGATAGGTAGATGGTTTTCAAAAAGCTTAAGCGAAAATGGGGTTTTGTGTGTGCATGTGATAGTATACAAGCTAGGATACAAGATTATTTACAGGCTGGAATATGGTACAAACTTTGGACAAGATTCAGATATACAAGGTATGGTACAAGATTTACAAGGTATAATACAAGCTTTGGTACAGGATTTTACAAGATGAGGTACAAGATTTTACAAGCTGTATAGGAGGTATTTACAAGCTTCATCAGATATTGGATATTTGGTTGGAACACCAAGGGAACAAGCAAGTGTGTCTTATGGGATGGTGGGTGAATGGATGAGGGATAGGATAGTGATAGATAATGGATTAGTCTTTAGTACACAAGGTGCCTAAATTACCAGGTTTTCACCAAGGTACCTATCCAAGGCACTTGAATTGCCAAGTTTTCACCATTGGACACTTATTTCTCTTTACTATTTTTTTTTGTATTTTTCAAAAGCTAGGTATACCAAGGATCTTCAAGCATAGAACTTATTGAGATGAATGATGTTAGTAGGATCATTCAAGAGTTCTCCTTCTGGTGTAGATAGAGGATAGGCTCTGGAGCCAAAGGAAGTAGTGACAACATAATGACCAAGCCATGTAGGTTCAAACTTGCCTTTCTTTTCTTGATCTGTTTGGACTTTCATGTTTTCTTTAAGGACCATGTCACCTGGCTGAAAGTGTCGTGGAAGCACCTTCTTGTTGAAATTCCTTTTGAGACGAGTTTGATAGACTGTGAGATGATCATAGGCTTGTTGTCGCTTCTCGTCTAAGAGATCTAGTTGGGTGAGCCGAGCTACTCTATATTCTTCATCTGATATTTTCCCTTGCAAAAATATGCACAAGGAGGGAAGTTCAACCTCTATAGGTAGTACCACTTTGGCACCATAGACTAGGGAGTATGGAGTTGTGCCTGTGGATGTACAGAAGGAAGTTCGATAGGCCCATAGGGCTGGATTTATTTGTAGGTGCCAATCACGGCCAGAATCATTGAAAACTTTCTTTAGGATTTTGAGGAGGGTTTTGTTAGTTGCCTCTGCCTGGCTATTACCTTATGGGAAATATGGGCTAGAAAAGTAGTGACGGATGTGGAGGGAAGTGCATAATTCTTCCATGTTGAGATTTTCAAAGTTACCTCCGTGGTCGGTGAAGATGGTGGATGGGATGCCGAAGCGGCAAACAATGTGGTACAAGATGAACTTGGAGACCTGAACTCCTGTAGCTGAGACTAGGGGGACTGATTCCACCCATTTAGTGAAATAGTCTGTAGCTATTATTATCCATTTATGTCCATTAGATGAGAGGGGTGTGATAGTTCCAACTAGATCAAGGCCCCAACAAGCGAAAGGCCAAGGTGGTGCAATAGGCTGTAGATCCTGTGGTGGAGTGTGCACAAGATTTGCATGCTACTGACATGGGAGACACATTCTGAAAAATTCATAGGAATCTTCTTCAATGGTAGGCCAATAGTAGCTTGCTCTAAGGATTTGTTGCGCTAGGACAATACCACTCATGTGGGCACTACAAAGTCCAGAGTGTACTTCCTTTAACACCATCGCGGCCTCATTTTGGTCTAAACGTCAAGAGAGAGTATCGTGATAACCCCGACGATATAGGGTATTGGCTATGATAACATAGCAGGATGATTTTTGGATGAGGATTTGGCATTGGGTACGTGTGAGGTGAGGGGGTATGATACCATCATTAAGGTAAGCGTGAATCTCATGGTACCAAGGGGATTGGGGACCAACCAAGATACAAACACGATTTGAATCCTCATTCGCATAGGCAGGTGTGAGGAGCTGCTCCACTAAAAACTCATATTGTGTAGCTGCTTGGGGAATTTCCAAGAGTGAGCCTATAGTAGCCATAGCATCTGCTGCTTTGTTCTATATTCGAGGCACTTGTGTAAACTGAAGCTTTGTAAAATGTTGGGTTAGCTGATCAACTAGCTCTTTGTAGGGTAATAGCTTTTCATCTTTGGTTTGATATTCATTTAGGGCTTGCTTGATGATGTGCTGAGAATCGCCAAAGATTTGTAGATCAGCAATGTTCCATTCTGCAGCTATCTTTAATCCTACTATGAGGACCTCATATTTAGCTATATTGTTGGTGCTAGGGAATTGTAGCTTGAAGTCTTTTGGAATGTAATCTCCTTGAGGTGTTACCAACAATATTCCTGCCCCTGATCCATGAGATGTGTATGAGCCATCAAAATAAAGTTTCCATGGGGGTTGTTCTTCAATTAGACAGATATGCCCATCTGGAAATTTTGTGATCAATGGATAAGCATCTATTAGAGGTGCATTAGCTACGTGATCTGCTATAGCTTGCCCTTTGATTTCCTTTCTATCCACATACTAGATGTCAAATTCACTAAGGAGCATAACCCATTTGCCCAAACAGCCTGTAAGTGTTGTTCTAGAGAGCATATACTTGAGAGGGTCAATCTTGGAGACTAGTTGGATGGTATGACTTAGCATGTAATGGCGAAGCTTTTGAGTTGAGAAAAAAACTGCCAAACAAGCTGTTTCCATAGGAGTGTAATTGAGTTCATAACCAACTAGGGTTTTACTGATGTAGTAGATGGCTCTTTCTCTGCTGTACTCATCAAGTTATGCTAGAAGTGCCCCTAGAGCAGTAGGTGTTGCTGATATGTACAAAATCAGGGGACAACCAGGAACTGGTGGAACCAAGATAGGGGGATTGATGAGATACTACTCGAGATGGTTGAAGCTACACTGACATAAAGGATCCCACTTGAAGTTCTCATCCTTCTTCAGTAAATGTGAAAATTGTGTACACTTATCTGCAAGCTGGGAGATGAAGCACCGAACAGATTGGAGCTTTCATTGAAGAGAGAGAAGCTGTCACAGTGTCTGGGGAGGAGGCATGTCTAAGATAGCCTTGACCTTCTTGGGGTTGATCTCTATACCTCGTTTAGAAACTATGAAGCCTAGAAGCTTGCCAGATGTGACCCCAAAGATAGATTTCTTGGGATTCAGCATGAGATGATATTTGGCTAACCTATCAAAGACTTTCTCCAGGTCAGCAAGATGATCCATGAAGGTATGAGACTTGACAAAGATATCATCCACATAATCCTCCAAAATGCTATGGATGAGATCATGAGAAATGGCTATCATAGCTCTTTGATAGGTAGCCCCAACATTCTTTAGGCCAAAAGGCATCATGTTGTAGCAAAAGGTTCCCCAAGGGGTAGTGAATGTTGTCTTATGCTGATCCTCTTCTGCAATCTTGATTTGATTATACCCAAAAAATCCATCCATGAGGGACAAAATTTCATGTCCAGTTGTAAGATCTACAATCATATTTATGTTGGGCAAGGGAAAATCATCTTTTGGACAAGCTTTGTTAAGATCTCTGAAATTAGTGCAGATTTTGATGTCACCAGAAGGCTTAGTGACGGGGACCATGTTGGAGATCCACTCTGAATAGTCAATAGTTCGGATAACCTTAGCAGCTAACATTCTTTCTAATTCAGCTTTGACCAATAATGCCACCTTGGGGTGCATTTTTCTAAGCTTTTGTCTGACGGGCTTGATATGACCATGCAAATCAACCAATGTTTTCTCTAAAGACTTCAAAGAGGATATCAGCTTGGTCTTGTGATAGTGATGCAGCAATGTGAACAAGTCTGGGGATCTCTGAAGAACCAATGTTGACTTCTCGAGTATCGTCAATTAGAATAGAAGACACCTCTGGTCGATTATCTTGATGAGGTAATGCTAAATCCTCATGTTCTTCTTGTGGCTCTAGATTTCTTGCTGAGGGGTTCTCTTCGATGCCTTAGCTAGTCTCAGATTCACCTTAGTTCCAGTTTTGGGTGTATCAGAACTAGGTTGGGGATTTTCTCCAAAATACCCCTTGGGATCTAGCTTGTAGATATAGGCAAAATCTAGCTTTGTTTTATTTTGAGGTGTTTCTGCTCCCATGAATCTCAGAAGCGCTTCCTCTGATGTGAACTCATCAATGTGTATGATGCTTGGTTGGTCCCAATCTATGAGTTGTGGATGGGCGAGTGGTAGGTCAATGAGGTGGATGGATAGTTCTTGGAGAACAGAGTCTCCAAGGGAGATTTGGTCTAGGATATCGTCATAGGCTCTCTTTTCAACTTCCTCAGGAATGTCTTTGATCTCGACAAGGTCGCGGTGAAGGTTCAAAAAAGTGTGACCGTTCGTATTAGTGCCCTCAGTTGTGGGTATGCCAAAGCCAAGGCCTGACTTCAATTCCCACTTGCGTGCATCGATGGGGCACTGCATGCCTCTTTCTTCTTGTCCTAGACCACCACCTTGATAGTTCTATTTGTCAGTGATGAGCTTATGTTCTTGGGGATACTTTTGGCTAAATTGATCAAGGCGTTCTTGATTTCTTTGAGGTGGATCCTTATGTAACCATTTGTTGATATCTAGAGTGAGCTCCTCATGAAGAGGGATTTTTGAGGATACAAAGGTTGTTGGGCCAAACTGTTTGTATTGAGGAGGTGGAATCTCCTTAGCTTTGTGATATGTCGGTTGTCCATGGGCATGTGGATCAAGTGGGAGTGCTCCGACAACAAATGCATCTGACAGACTATACTCTCCACAGCCCTTGTTATTGATCTTCAGGGTAGACAGGGTAGAGGCGAGGATGGTTTCTGGGTCATTACAAGTGTGGGATGAGTTGGTGATGGATGTGCCAATATCATTTCTAGGGAAATGGTTTGTATATGAAGCTTCAACCGCATTGCAATAAGCAAAGGGTTTTGGATCAGCATGGATGGTTACCTTAGTACCTTGATGCAAAAATTTGAAGCACTAATGGTAAGTGGATGGAACGGCTTTCATGGCATGAATCCATGGGTGACCGAGGAGGATGTTGAATGGTAGGTTTAGATCAATAACATGGCAAAGTGTTTCTTGGATGACTGGCCCAACCTTGATTGGTAGCAAAATAGTTCCTTCTGTGGTTCTTTCCAAGTTGTTATAAGCTTTGATGGTGATAACCTCACTGATGATATCTGCCTTAGTATACCCAGCTTGTTTTATGAATTTTAGGGTGCAAATATTCAAGGCTGATCCATTATCTATCATTACTCTTTTCACGGCAAAATTGGATACCATGATGGCTATGCGAAGTGGAAGGGTGTGATATGGCTCGACCACGGGTATGTCAGTGGGTTTGAAAGATAGGGCACATGAGGAGCATAGGTGTCCAACAAGATTACGAAAATTAGTAGCATTGATATCTGAAGGGACACAAGATTCTATGAGAGCACTGTCAAGGATGTTCTTGTACACAGGACTAGTGTGAAGAAGGTCTAAAATTGAGATTTGGGCTGGCATGTTCCCAAGGTGTTCCAAGATATTGTACTGGCTTTTTGATGGAGCTGATGGTGCTGGTGGAATGGGTGGGCCTGCGATGTTAAATTGCGCTCTTCGAGTGGTGACTGCACACTCATTGTTTGGTCCTTGGATATTGATAACATTGACAGAAGGCTCTTTCTCGGATATTAAACCTATAAGGCTACCATAGTCTATATAGGATGAAATGTGGTCATTGTTCTTCCCATGCTGTTGGTTTGGCTGACGGTTGTTGGTGTTGTTATTGTTGGTTTGGATTGGTGCTTTTCCTGGATTTTGTTTGTGGTGTGGAGGAAAAGCATTTTGATAGATCTGTAAGCCTGCATTGGGAGAGGTTTGGGCACCAACAATGATTTCCTTCTGATCAATGAGGTCATGCACATAGTCTTTTAGTTTCATGCATCTGAGGGTAGTGTGACCTTTTACCCTATGAAATTTGCAGTACTCATTATCTTTGTACCATGCAGCTTTGGATTGGCTTGGGTCAATTTGCTGGGTAGGAGGAAATTTGATGAGGTTTTCCTTGACTAATTTCTCAAAAATGACATCCAATGGCTCACCAAGGGGTGTATAGTTTCTAGATGTAGGTTGGAATTTAGGCTTTTGTCCTACAGCTACATTGATGGCATTAGCTTGATTGCTAGACCCTTGAAAGTTGGGTCTTGGGTTGTGGTTTTGATAGCTTTGGTGATTATGCTGTTGGTAATTGATAGCTTGTTGATTGTTTGGTTGATATGGTGGGTTGGACAGGTTTTGAGAAGGACCAAAAATATTTACATGTCTGGTGTCAGTGACGCCATCTGTTGCAACGTGCTTGTTTTTGTTCCAATACCTAGACTTGTCATTGGAATGTGATTGATTTTGGTTGGCTTCCTTGTAAATCTTGACCACATCATCTTTAATGAGTCCTTGCTCAAGGATCATTCCTTTCTCTTTGATATCTTTGTAGGTCTGCAAGCAGTTCATGGTCATGTGGTGAGCCAAGCTAGGATGGGCATTATCAATAAACATTTTCACCACATAGCACTCTGGCAAGGTGCAGGATATGCGGGTGGTAAGGGTTTTCCATCTTTGCTGGTATTTAGCAAGGCTTTCTCCACCTTTTTGCTTAGTGTGGACAAGGTCAACTATTGATAGCTCTGTTTTAACAAGATGGGCATATTGGGCTACGAATGCCTCTGATAATTCAGCAAAGTTTTTAATTGTGCCATAGGGGATTCTATAAAACCATTCAAGAGCTAGTCCAACCAAGCTTTTGGGAAAAAGGCTCAAGAGGAAGACATCATTGTATGCTACGTCTTGGCAATGCATGTAAAATTCTTTGATATGTGTGACAGGGTCTCCTTTTCCTCTGAATTTGTCAAATTTGGGTACCTCAAAGTGTTTGGGAAATGGTGTCATGGTAATGGCTCTGTCAAATGGGTAAGGACACACATTCTCAAACTTGAATGTCTTCAGATCATTCCCTTCTTAGATGGCTTTCAGAGCTATCTTCATTTTCTCCCATTCTAAATTGATAGGTGATGGCTGGGGTGCCCCCAATGTAGGAGTACCTTGAGGTAGGTATGCGCTAGATGGGGCCCCTAAATACAGATGGCTGTGAGGGATTTGCTGATAGGGATTGTACATTGTTTGGGTAGTTGCATGGTGGATGATAGGTTGTTGAGGGGGAGGTGTCACATATTGCTGCATGTGCTGCGAGGCTTGTTGTTGATATGGGATTTGAGGTTGGGATTGAGGAACATAAGCTAGCTATGGGATAAATGAATGGCTTTGTGGAGGTAAGGTATAAGATGGCTATGAAGCTTGGGGAAAGGATCGGGAGGCTTGTGGGGTTTGACCAAGGTATGTGGGCTGTGTCCCCATTTGGGATGGTACCTGCAAATAATTGGTGATTGGCTGGATTGGTGGATTACCTCCTAGAAGTGGCATTGAAAAGTAGTTGGTAATAGGAGGTAATGGATTAGTTGGTGGTGGAGGTGGTGGGAACTGAAAGCTTGGGAATGGAACTGATGGGGTTTGATAGCTTGGTGGCTGGATTTGAAAGCTTCGTAGAGTGGTGGTGGGAGATGGGGTTACTTGGGAGCTTGGTAGAAAATTGGTAGTAGCTTGTGGGGTTTGATAGCTTTGTGGAGTGAGGGCAGTAGCTTGTGGATTTGTGGCTGATGGCAGTGAGCTCCCAAGACCTAATGGAAATGATGGGATTGTGCTTTGGGCTGTAGTGAACAAGCTGGGGGTGATGAAAGGTTGATTACTTGGCCCCATGGGTGGCATCCCTATTGTATATTGCTGAGGTTGGCCAAAGATGCTAGCACTGATTTGGGAGATGGGTGGATTTGGAAGGCTGGGTTGGGGAGCAGCAACAGTAATAGTGAAGGGGGTGAACGGTGAGGTGTTTTGGGTAAAGGGGGTTTTGAGCGAAGAGGTATTAACCAAGGATGGAGTGGTCATGGATGGTTTGGCTTGTGGCATGGAGATTTCAACTTGGGTGGATGATGGTATGTTTGGGTCTGTTGGATCATATGGATTGGCTGGAGGCTCTTCTTTTGGCATATATTGAGGATAATTTGGATCATAAGAGCCTGTGGGTGGTGGTAGCTGCCCAAACAACGGGTGAGATGGATCTGATAATAGAGGGGGTCTTCCAAAGTCAAAAGGTCCTACATTTTCCCTTCAAAAATTAGCCATGATTGTCTCTTTGTTCTTGTCTATAATGGCATTTACCAATATTGCATTTCCTAGTTGGTTCATGAAAGCTTCAATGTCAGTAGATCATGGCATAGCTTTCTCTGGGCTGAAGGATGGCTGAGTGCTCAAGGGGGGTGAGGTTGTTTGATCCAAATGATAGGGCTCCATTGTTTCTTTCTTCTTGGCTAAGCGAGTGATAGGTGGCATGAAAAATGCTCCTAGGGATGAGATGCAATAATGCTGATGGATGCAAAAGGGGGAAGGCTTCTCTATGCAAATGATTTCCTAGGTTAAGGCAAAGCTATATGAAAAAACCTAAGGAGGATTGGGTTGGAGATTCTAACTTCAAAGATATGTTGCCAAAGCACGAAAGGTCTGCTTTCCTATGTGCAAGCTTAGTGGTGATTGTGTCAACTTAAGGATAGACTGATGATCCTTTAGGAAGAACATGAGATTGACCACTGGTGGATCCCAACCTCTAGCTCAAGGTGATGAGGGATAACAAGTGACAAAGCTGGATTACCCTAGACAAAGCTCTGTCAAAGGGATAACCTTGGTGAGATTGATGGATTTGGAAGATTTTAGGAGTGACAAACTTTTGGAAAAAGTGACAACAATTTTGAAGGCCTAGATGTGAGGTTTTGATTTCTGGCTAGATGGTTTGGTTCTAAATGAGATGAATGGGCTAATAATGCTTAAGGGGATAACCTAAAATGGCTAGCTTTTCTACAAAGATGACTCTAAAGTGAAGCTTATCCAAGAAGATGTGGAGAAACAAGGGTTTCTAATCATAGAAATCATGCCTAGTTGGTAAGGCATAAGAAGGATTAACTCCTAGATTTTGGCTAAATTTGATGGTGCGCTCTAACCAGGCCTCTTGAAGTGCTTTGTCGGCAGCTTTGTCCTCTACTTTGTGGAGTTTGGCAATTCGAGGACTTGGTGTTAGTTCCCTTCTCTTGGCTGAAAGTTCTTGGTATTCTTGAGATGGTTTGAGTTTAACTTTGTGGAACTTTTGTTTGGGTTTGGGTTGCTCTGACATCAATTCTTGAATCTGCTTGGCTTTGAGAGACCTCAGTTATTTTGCTTCAACTTGTTCAACTTTTGGGATAGGTAGTGACTACGCTAAGTGTTCCCTAAGCTAGGATTGACCAAGTTTGGCAAGCATGCATTCAATAAGTAAAAGACCAAGCAATAGATAGAAACAACCAGATACAAGTTTTGATTCCCAGAATGTGATACTGGCGCCAAGGAGTGTGTGTTTTCTACAAATGTTTTGATCAGTCACTTCAAACACATTAACATCCTAGATGGTTGTCTACAAGGTTGACAGTTGGTTTAGCTAGGGAGTCCTCGATATACCCAAAGGTACGTGAGGCCCAAATCTGTAGATGAAACAAAAAATATGTCACACAGCCGAGAGGAGCGGTAACCCACTTCTCCTCTTTCACTTCTCAAGGGTATAAAGTTCCTTGAGGTTTAGCTCAAGTGACAAAAATCTTGATTCCAAGAGAGGTGTCTTTGGATTCACCTCTCGATCTTTATACTCTGCCAGAACGCTGGAGTTGAGGTCATCCCAAGGGGTGATGAAATCCCCAAGCAGGCCTCCTAAAAAGAAACAAGGTTTTGGATCCTAATCTTATGCACCCAAGATGGCCTCGAAAGATGACAAGGGGAGAGAAGACTTGGATGACCTTAGGTTAAAAAACATGCTTGTTCTTTTACCAACTGACTCTTATGTATGTTGATCTAGACTTTGCAAGCACTCATGTTTAAGAGACAATGTTCAATTCCAACTTGAAGTGCCAACAAAACAAAATTGAGCAAAGAATGAATACAAGAAGAAGAATTAGGGTCAACAAAAAAGTAAACCCGCGCGCCCGGAGGCCCTCCACGTCAAGTATTTATTAATTTCCTTTTAAAGAATTCAAGAGTTGGTGTGATTTTGTTTTGAAGCCCAAAGCAAAGATGTGTGAGACTCGATTTGTCAAGCGCGCGCCCGGAGGCCCTCCACGTCAATAGTTGTTCAATTTTATTGCCCAAACTTGAAGTGTGATCAATTTAATCTAGAGTTTTGATCATTTAAGAATTTTGATAAAGTTAAAGCAAACATTCAAAGACCAAGTGAGTGAGTTAGATTGTGGAACATTTAACACCTTTTTCAAGTAGACCCATCCCCATAAATGGCGCTAAGATTGCAACCAATGGTTGAATTGATGGGTGATTAGAAAAGAGGTGAGTCCAACGAACTACTCAAGTTGATTTTTGAAAATTTTTATTTAACTTAACAAAGTTTCTTAAATGTCCAAATATCAAACTTTACCTAGATTGCATGTGGAAAAGAGATTTTTTTTGTTCAATTTTAGAAGCTCCAAATGAAGTGTTTGATATTGCAATGGTTAATTGATCCTTGGCATTCAAGATTGGATTTGTTGTTTTAATCATGCATTCAAGGAAAATTTGATTTTAATCCATGGCATTCAAGAGTGATTTTAGCAACATGCATTCAAAGACAAGTGGTTAAACATTCAAGTTTTTTCCTTTGAGCATTCAAGATTGAGATTTTGTGTGTTGTTTTAAGAACTTTGAAGTGCTTTGTTTTAACCTTAGATCAATCAAGATTGTTTTGGACTCAAAAGTGAAAATGACTCTTTGGACTTTGGTTTTCATTCAAGATTTTGTGTTATAGTTTGCATATTTTAAGCCCAAAAATGATATTCCTAGATTGTTTTGATGCATGAAAAACCTAAGAAACATTCAAGATTTTACAAGAAGACATTTGTTTGGAACAAATAACAAAGCTTTTTAGGACAATTTTGGCAACCATTTAGGACTCTTAGTTTTCATGAGATTTTTAAAAGAACTTTAAAATATTTGCAAATGAGGTTCATTTTATCCTTGATTGATGCTTTGAGTTTGATTTAGATTTTAGTGTGCACTTAGTGTTGATTTTGAACCTTTTGAAATGAAAACTTGAAGTTCTTTTTAAATTCCCAAAAATGAAATGTTCCTAACTCTGCATGAATGCATTTAAAACCTTGATGTTGCAAGGATGCAAATGATTGGATTGGTTTAGTTTCACTTGTTGAAAGATTTATTTTTTTGGGAAATTTTTAGTTTTTAATGGATTTAAGTATGATTTGGGGGTTCATTTTAAGCACTAAAAAGAAGTGTGTATGATTTTGCTTCGTTAAAAAAAAATGGCCAAGATATCCCACAAGAAGAAGAAGAAGAAGTAGATGGAATAATAAGAATATAGACAAGAAGAGGAAGAAGAATTCCAAGTTCTTTTTCCACCTATAAGCTTGAAAAATCTGCAAACACTATGAGATATACTATGAGTTCCTTTGTCTTCTTCATGCTCATGTGGACCTACAAAACCAATTTATACAATCCTACCAATCACAAAAACAAGAAAAATTAGCCAAAATCAGCAAATGACATACAAAACTTGACTAAAAAGCTAATGAAGATGACCCATGCGGGGTCCCATCGGGCATGCCAAAATGTATATGAGCAATGTTAGTATGCTAATAGAAACAAAATTTAAATAAAGCTTCTACAAACTAAACAAAATTCATAAACTTCAAGATAGACTAAGATTAACTCTCAATTGAGAATATGAGCCATTAATGGGCTCTCTCAATGAGAAGCTCTCTTGTTGAGTAACTTTGTCTAAATAGATAGGATGTATGCTCAAGCTTATGCTTCAAAAAGGGCTTCAAATGGAGTTGAAATTTGGGTATGAGTGTATGGTTTTGATGTAAAATGGCATTATGACTTTACTTCATGGATTGTGTTATTTTGCAAAGGGGAAGGATCCAATTTATAGGCAAGAGGTTTGAGGGATTGAGGGATAAGATGCAAGGATGGGAAAAAGCTCAGGGAGGGCTCAGATTGCATGAGAGGAGAGCACATGGATTGTGCTTCCTTACAGCCAATCAAGGAGTGACACATGTCACATGGTGAGCGAATGGAGGAAAGGGGAAGGATGAGTCAACAAAGGAGGTTCAAAGGATAAAATCTTCATAAAGACCCTCATAATGACTTGTAAGAGTAATAAAAGGGCTTGGAAGAGTCATTTATGGCCTAGTGGGCTTCATAAAGTTTTATGGTTGAGATATTTTGAGGGAGATGAGAGCAATTTTGACTTGGGATTGATTAGGAGGGTTTTAAGCTTGCTTAGGCTTGTGCAAATGATTAGAGGATGGATTAGGATGGTTTAGGATTAGCTTAGGGATAGGCAAGTGGATGGCATTTAATGAGGGTGGGTGAAAGAGGAGATATTTTTTAACTTTGGCTTGGGTTAGTAATTCTTAACCCATGTTTAGGGAATGTGACAAGGTTAGGAGGGGATTAAGATTAGATTTAAAGATATCTTCTAGAAGAGTCTAGACTTTGGATGAGGATAAAGACTTTCTAGAATAGTCTAGAATTTCCTGGGATGAGGATGAAGACTTTCTAGAAGAGTCTAGAACTTCTTAGGATGAGGATAAATTAGATTTTTAGGAAATAAATAAAGTTTTATTTATTTCAAGGATTTTGGTTGAGGAGATATTTATTAAAAAAATTTTAATAAACATGAGGATTAATATTTAATCTTAATTAAATATTTTGAGTTGGGATTACGAGTAGGAAATGATGGGATTAGCCTTTAATTAAAATTAAAGAAGGATTAGAAGATTTTGGAAGAGGTTAGTGGTCTTAAGGAAATTGGCCAAGTTTTGGGCAAAAAATAAATTTTTTATTTATTTTGGGTTTTTTGGTCAATTTATTAATTAAATAATTAATAAATAAGGAAATAATGTTTAAATAAGATTTAAAAATTTTTGGGAGGGATTTCTTAATTAAATATTTTTAATTAAGAAAAAGGGATTTAATGGCATAAAAATTAATTAATTAATTAATTAAATAAATAATTAATAAATGATGATGTCATCAGGACTTTTTTAGAAAATAAAAATACTTTATTTTCTAAAGGTTTTTAGGTGTCTACAATAGGTAACCCACATCTTTGTAGGAGATGATACTAAAATGGAAGTTGAGGGGAAAGGAAATGTGGAAATGGAAAATGGAAAATTCAAAAACATTCTCTATGTTCCTAACCTAAGCTCTAATCTCCTCTCAATTTACCAAATCACTCACCTTGGAGATGGCAACAAAGTTGAGTTCCTTCCAGATTTAGTAATGATGCAAAGTCTAAATTATGATCCATTGGTTGCAGTGGGGAAATTCAATCATGACAAGAGGCTTTATTCCTTCTCCCACTTTGTGCCTAAGTCTCCTTCACATGCCTTGTTAACTCAATGTAATTCAAAAAACAAACTATGGCATGAGCGGTTTGGTCATCTTGCCTTCCACTATTTTTAGCAACTTTGCTCAGAAAACATGGTCAAAGATCTACCTCCAATCAACTTTTCTAAGGGTTAATGTTCAACATGTTCAATGGATATGAATCTCAAGAAGAAGTATGATAAAGGGAAGTCTTCAAGAGAACCAATTGTTCTTGAGTTAGTTCACATGGTTTTAGCAGGTCCTTTTGCAATGACTTTAGTCAGCCAAGGTTCATACATCCTTACTTTCATTGATTACTTTTCACATTACACATGGGTCTATTTTCTTCATCATAAGAATGAAGTGTTGGACAAGCTTCAAGCCTTCAAGATTCATCTTGAATAGAAATCAAGGAAAGCCATCAAGGTTCTTTGGATAGACAATGAAAGCAGATATGTGGACAGAAGACTTAAAGACTTTTGCAAACATGAGGGAATTTCTACTTAGAATCCACCACAATTTAGTCCACACAAGATAGATGTTGTAGCACTAAGGATTAGGACTCTTAAGTCCATGGCAAGTTACATGATTAAAGCCAAGTCTCTTGATTCTACACTAGAAGTTGAAGCTTTCAACGGTGCCAATCACATACTTAATATGTCTCCTCATCCTACCTTAGATGGAAAGACACCTTTTGAGGCATGGTTTAGTAGAAAACTAGTTGTGACACACTTCAGATTCTTTAGTTGTCTAGCATGATTAAACATAACTTCTAGGGGATGCAAGGCACTATCACCTAGGCTTTGTACTTTCATCAGATATGAAGACGGTGTTAAGGCATATAGACTTATGGATCCAGAGACACATGAGATCTTTGTGGAGAATGATGTTCACTTTGAGGAAAGTTCACCCAGCTTATCCTCTAATCCTCTATGTACTTCATACACTATGGAAACTGATAGTGACACTATAAATAGTGCTTCAATAGATTAATATATGTGGGGCTCTGTCAACAATTGCTACAAGAGGTCACAACATTAGTATAGTCCACATGCATACATTACCATAGTGATAGGTCCAACACAATAGGGTACACCTTGTCTTCAAGCTCCAATAGCTGTAAATGACTTCTTGGTAGACATTTTAGGTCTTTTTGTGGAGTCACACATAGCAGACTTGGGAGACATCCTTCATGATTTACATCTTCTCTTTGATGAAGATGATCCTTCTAGAGTTGTTGTGAGGGCTCACTCTGACCCTTACGTCCATTCTCTACATGATCGATCTTCACAAGTTGACATGATTATGGATCCTTATGAACAACAATTTTTTGAGGTATCTTTATCATTTGAGAAGATAGATGGTTCCTTGGAATAGGTTCTACCTATGCCCTTGCCAGATCTACATTCATTCTTTTTAGTAGTGCTAGAAGGAGCGACTATCAGCATTGAAACAATGACAATTGGGTAGGTCTCATGGCCAACATAAATATTTAGGATTGTACCTTTGCCATTTGTTTCTTTCCAAGGGGAGGAACATCATTCAACATTCATGGACCAGCTTCTTTCTTGGAGCACCTATCATTGGTAGGCATTCTTCCTTTTGGTGAGAGGGGAGACTATCTTATCTCTCTTCCTCTTCTCTCTTATGGAGGGATGTTTTTCCTCTTATGAGGTTTTGTTCTTCTCATTCTTCACTTTTGTATATACTTGATGTATGTCATAATGGGGGGGTCTTGATTACTCCATCCATCCATGCATCTTGTCTTTTCATCTCTCTTTTTGGGAGAGGGTTTTTCCCATGAGGTTTTCCCTCTTTCTCTACTTTATTAGAGATTGCATTTCATTATGTACATGGGTACCTAACATGGTCTAGTTGCCGAGACCAATTATGCATTTCATCCTAGTTTTTGTAAGCTTAAGGGCTTTCCCCTAAGTTGCACTTAAGGGGGGGCTGTTGGTGTAAATATGTAGTTACTATTTACACTTTAATTAAGATTACTTAGGTTAATGCATTATTTTATTATATTTCATTATTTTATTATTTATTTGGTGAGACACTTAGGATTTTGCATCATTAACTGAGTTTTCATGTAGACAACACAGTTATTCACACTCCTAATTTAGCACATGGTGTCTACAACATTATTTTGAGTGCTACACCTTTGTAGGCTTATCCTCTCATCATCACACTTACTCTTGTGCTTAAGGGAGGATAACCCACTTCTAGTGGACATGTGTTTGGTTGTATGACTTATCATGTTACTGATTCCTATGCATTCTAGAAGCATTCTAGAGGCCATTATATATAGGCACTCCTAGTGTACTTTCACATTGAATCGAATACATATCGATATTCTGATCATACTCTTTCTAGTCTACTGTTGTGCTTGTGCTTGAGTTCTTTGATCTTGGGTAAATTTTTCCTTAAGAAAAATTCTTACACATATTGTTCCACTCTCTCCATCCTACTTTGTATATCATTCAAATTTCTCCAATATTTTTACACTAAATATATTTCAAGAAGAGGTTTTATTCATCATTTGACCTTTAATGCTTTTATGTTTTTTTCTATCTTGGATGATATGAAAACTGACACATGGAATGTTTCACCACTTCTTAATTATAATATAAAGGTTTGGATGTATGGGCTAGATGGTCTCATATCTAAAAGGAATGAGGCCTTGTTTTGACCTTCATCTCAATCTAGGTTAAGGGTTTTATGGTTCAATATAATTTAGTGTTCACTGGTGAGGGTAAAATTAACAAGATTCACCCAATTAAAGGATAATTAAAATCTAGATAGTAACTTTCTTGAATACATTTTACCTTTTTTTTATTTTTTCTTTTAGACCAATTAAAGTTTGAGCCTTCATAATAGATAATCATTAGACCAAATAGCAAAAAATAAATCTCCCATGCCCACCATTGTTTCATTGAAATCTTTGTTGTGTGGATATTTTTATGAGTGGTAATTCCCAACCACTAACTAGAGATGCATCCGAAAATACTAGAGGTAAGTGTATCCTATGAGTTCCCCCTAGAGGGTGTAATATTGAGACCATATATATTTATAAAGTTCTAAGAGAAACCAAAGTTTCAAAGTAAAGATGCATTTTGATAAATAAAATAAGGTACATTTTTTTTTTTAGTTTGGATTCCCATTGGAAGTATAAACATTTATCAAGTTTCATTATATACAGAATTTAAAAATAAATGAAGTACCAATCAAGCAACATTTTGAAGAATGAAACTTGGGTACAGAGCCTTTAAAAAATTCCATAACATATAGCCAAGGGAAAAAAAAAAGGTTCAAAATTACCATCTCTTTTAATTTGTTAGAAACAATATAATCAAAAGAGTAAAATAATTATTTTTTTAATAAAGACATGAATATCTTCAAAAAATAGTGTCTTGATGATGATAAAGGATTGCTATTATTTTCTTTGTTGTCGAAGCGACTGCTCAACTTTTTTAGAAATATTTGTGGCGCATGAATAAATATTTTGGTGCTTACTTTTGAGTAGGAAGTTTGAAATCTGAATTAATTAATTGAATAATAGTTTTACATTTTGGAGCCACATGGCAGTTTTGGCAATAAACAATCACTACTTATTTTTAGCCTATCATGTTTAGTCTAGGTTATAAAGATTCTAAATTATCCTTTTTGCACAATTTAAAATGTCCATGTGAACATAAAATGAGCAACCACATGGGAACACAAGGTAAGAAGTGTTTAATTCAAATTTTGATTTTTATGGTTCATATCAGATGTTTAATACATATATCAAATAACTATTATGAACGTATCCACCTTATAACTTCTTCTTTTTCCATATCATTTAAAACAATATATTTATAAATTACCATCAATATAATTGAATTGTAATATCTTCAAATTTGCACTACTTTATAGAATCATTAAAAAAGAATCTCTTTAGCTATCATAATATTTTTCTATTTTTCAAAATTATTATAAATAAATAAAAATGTTCTATCAATATTAATTTTTTTTCAAAATTATTCTAAATAAATAAAAATATCCTACCAATATTAGTTGACTATGATAATTATGTAGTACTTATATTGCTATCATCTTCTAAATTGAAACCATCAATTTTTGACCCGCATCTCTAATATTTTTAGTATTTGCCCCTTATTATAAAAAAAACCCAGACCAATATGATACTCCTAAAAATGTAGTAGATATTTCACCAAGATTCCAAATTAATACTGCCACACATCATTCAGGAGGCAAAAATAGAATCCTTCAAGTATATTTCTAATAGAGATGCTACAACAATTACATTTACATTTGCTAGTTAATTTATTGTCATAAAACTCATTGTAAAACAACCAAAATACATGAAACTTAACATTCTTGGCCTTTCTATGGAGGTGACTATGATAAGTTTACAAATCATAACTACCTCACAATAATCCTTGGTATAGAGAATATACAAGAAAACAAAAGGAAAACAAATTAAGAAAATATTAAAGTAGGGAAGTGAATTTTAGAGTTACCTTGGCATTTCTTATATATAAATGAGGCTAATACATTTAGCCTACATAAAAGGCTTGGGTTGTTTGTTGTTGCTTCAACATTTAGTTCAAAATTTCACACCATCTTGCATGTATCAAATCTCATATCTAATTTTAGGGTTTCCTTTGAACTACCCATATTGTTGATTGTGCAACTGCTACAAAATGGTTAATATGAAATGAGAAATGTAATTATAAAATAACAAGAGCTCTGCAGAGCTATATTCCCTACCTTGTGGAAAAGGAAAGGACTCTAATGTAGTGACAAAAATAACTACAATATGAATGATAGGTTATAGGAAAAAATAATAAAATAAATGTCAACCACAAATTATATCTACAATCAATGCCAGACAAAAGACACTTCAAAAAAATATAACTCATAAGAGATCTTTTAAATGTTTCATATTTCCTAGAGAAAAAATTAATTAACATCAAACTTCTATTTTATTTCCCAAAACACTTCAAGAAATGCCAATAAAACTTGTGACGTAAGCCATCAAAGAAATCCAATGAATGCCTTCCCCATAATAAATCTCTCCACTTAATAGTAGCTTTATTTTAGTTTAAATAAGCTACAAAAATGACAATACATATCTATAAATTTAATTTCTAATTTGAAGCCTCCTTATGGAAGGGCGCAACCTTAAAACTATTTCAATTATTTCTAGTGCTTTTTAAAATCATGCAATAAGTTTACTCAAAGAATTTCAACAAAGTGCCTATTGTAGGAAACTACTTCTTAAACAAAGCATCTAAATCAAAAGTAAATTTATTACAAGAATAACTAAAATAAATATGACAAATGCATAAGAAAAAAAATGAAACACCTGATATAATTATGACACCCTAAGGACTAATCATCAAACAACAAAGTCATCACAAGAAAAAGACAATGATAAATTTAAGAAATCATATACCCATAACTAATCCTTAAATACTAATTCATCATCAATTAAAATGAAATTCTGATAGGAATACTTTCATGTATAATTTTGAAATATTAGATATATAAATAAAATTTCATAAAATGAACTTAAATTTCTAAAGTGTACATTGAATCTTAATAGTAATTTCAGAGATGAACAACATATGACTATCTCAGAGCATTTAATAATCAAGAACCATATAGACGAATGCTTTATCTATTTTATCAATAATAGTATTAAGTATAATTTTTGCTACAACTTGAAAGAAATAGTAGTAGTAGTTTTCTAGACTATAATTTATAGTAGTCAATGTATTTCTAAGACTCAAAATGCACAAAAAATAGATAGTTAGAGACATTTTTGTAAGAAAATCTGTCAAATGCTTGACATTCTCTATAATGCTTATGTCTTTATTAGTAGTGTTTAAGTCTATGAATCTTTAAAAAATCTTTTTTCAGTCTTCGGCTATGATAGATTGCACTTCTAGCCAACCCTTGCTTTTGCAATTCCTACAATAAGAAGGAAGAGAAATATAAGATTTTTACAAACTGTAGAGAATTCTCATGGGAGAGAATTTTTATTGACTTGCCAAACATCAAATGTAGAAAATCCTAATATGTATAATGGGAGTTCTTTAAATCAAAGATATAGTATCTGACACAGACAACTTTCAAGTAAGTAGCTAATCTATAATGTAAACATTTCCAAGTAGAACAAGACCTCAAACAAACAAGCATATCAAAGATCATTTTTCCTATGGTTTGAAAAAGAAATTGTCGACATCAAACAAACATAATCAATAAATGATTTGGAAGCAAACTTCTCTCATAATTTTATGAAATGATACATCTAGTGCTTGGAAAGAAAGAGTGAAAAAATAAATAGAATAGTAGGAAGTTATGAGTTATTTTCCACCAAAGTCACAACTAGCAAGAGTCATTTTATTCTTGGTGTAGTAGTTATCAAGAGCATAGGAGAGATTAATTGTAGCAATGTCTAGATTGTAGGAAGCACTTACTTGTATGATGGACATAATCTAGGGTAACTTGCAGGATTATGTTTGTGATGAAGACAATAGTTTAGCCAGTTTTGCGTTTTGTGTTTTATTGCAGTGGTGTGTGTTGTTGGACTAGTAAGGATTGTGTCTAGCATTGTAACAATAGTTATATTTAGTGATGTGGGTGTGACTATAGGACTTGCGAGTATTCCCAGCTTGCTTGGGAAAATGAGAGCTTTGGAATAGAGGTTGGGAAATGAATGATAGAGAATTTTTGTCACATATCATAGGTAGAAATTCTCTCTCAAGTGTATCCAAAATGGGGATGCATAGAGTAGTGTTCCACATCCCTCATTTTTGAGTTTGAAGATAATGTCAAGATAGAGGTTTCATTGAATTCTTCTTTTAAGAAAGATAGTTTGCAAAACTAAAACAATAATGCCCCATCTCTACCTTGCTTCTATTAAAATTAGAGCTTCTTCTAGTTTATACTAAGTAATCTATTGCATAAAATAAGTTTAATATAATCATAAAACATAAAATAGAAGCATAATTTTAATATAATAATAAAACATAAAACAGAAATTTAATATAGTGGATTCTATATCATTCTAAAGTTCTAAAAGTAACCTTAAGCTCAATGAATCTTGTTCCTATTGAGCCTCTCATAGAAATGGATAATTGCCAAGTGCACCTATGAACAAAACCTAGAAAGCTCTATTTCTACTCTTTCCAATGTCTAACTAGGACACCTGTAAGAACTTCAAGATTAATGCTAAAAAATAGTGGCACCTCTCTTATCCACTAGAATAACATTATTTCTTGTCAACAAATACATCATATGATCTTGTCATGACTATGTGTATATACCAATTAATACCTTCAAATTGAATAGAAGCTAGACATTTCAATGGCCAGTATCAAGTCTTTTGTTTGTGAAGGAAATATATTTACTAAATCACTATTCTTGCCTAAGATTGAAAGGAGGATTGAAAGAAGGGTTTTAATAATAGCCATTACAAGATGTAAAAATTGGTAACTATAGGTCGATAGATGAATAATAATTTACCATCTAACATAAATCACCAACTTGGTTTGATTTCTACAAATTTCCAAAATTGTACTTGGCCTCTTTTGATATGGACGTTAGATAGTATCACTCTAGGCAGAGCACAATGAATCAAATATTTTTAAAAGAGTTTTTCTATTATGTTATGAGGGTGTAAATTTGAATGTGTTAAGAGTCTTCATCAATGTTGATTATAAAATTATACACAGCCAAATGTGAAAGAAAATTTGAAACACTGTAAGATCTTGATCTATTCAACATTAACATAAAAATAAATAAGATTACACAATTAAATTTAGACATTTGATTCAATGTTAAGGAGAAATTTGAAACACTACAAGATCTTGATCTATTCAACATTAATGAAAAAATAAATAAGATTACACAATCAAATTTAGACATTTTATTCAATGTTAAGGAGAAATTTGATGGAATTGAATTCATGGTTTTTCAAACCTATTCATAGATTATTCTAATCAAATGTAATTAAAAAATT
Organism: Cupressus sempervirens; assembly: GCA_028749045.1. Classification (NCBI taxonomy): domain Eukaryota; kingdom Viridiplantae; phylum Streptophyta; class Pinopsida; order Cupressales; family Cupressaceae; genus Cupressus; species Cupressus sempervirens. The sequence continues at coordinate 149,119,561 of CM053787.1, forward strand.
TGGCATGATAAAATCATAACATTACATTCATTATTTATGAACATAGTCAATTCTAGACATTTTCTTCAATCAAATCTATAAATTTTGTCAATCCTGATTATAGAATTATATAAAGTCAAATGTCAAAGAAAATTTGCAACATAGCTATTCATTAGTTATTATTTGTGCTAATTGAACATTAGACTCAGTCAAAAAGGAGTTGATCTATTAGAATTCTCTAAGGCCTTCAGTGTCTAGAAGTTATTAGCAGGCAGGACATTCATTAGGATCGCTGACTTGTGTGAGCAACTGATCTCAGTACTCTAACCAAAGAGCCTTATCTGATCGTCAGTTATTTGTAGAAGTCTATCTCTACAAGAAATTTACCTAATGGATTAAATAATAGGGTTCCATAGGGAGGGAGATCAAATACAGTGACACAAGCATAACTTCCAATTGTAAGGAGCTTAATCTTTTATGCTAATGAGTTCATGGTTAAATGTGCTCTAGGTGATTGTCTTTTATGCTAATTATCTCAGGGTTAAATGTGCTCTAGGTAGTTTGTAAATCTTGTAAAGGAGACTCTCCTATTCAAACATCAATTGAGACTTCCACCAAATTAATTATATGGAATATCAAAGATATTATGAAGGTTAACACATTTAACCTTGAAACAGTTGGATGCCTCATAGAGTAGAGCTAGGTTTATTTGGTTTGGGTATTATCTATGCCTTTCTTGTGATGGTGAATTGGTTCTATAGTTATACAATCTAAACAAAAAGTTTACTAATAGTAGGTATGCATCATGCAATGAGTTGAATCTCTATATATGTTAATAGTTTTTGAACAAAAGACAAACTTACCTAAAATGAAAACCAATAGATATGTCCCATAAATGGGGATTTCTACTAGTTGAACTAATTTTCATGAAGAGCTCTTAGGATGGCTAGCTTATAGTCCAAAGAAAATGCTCACACTCCAAGGAGAACACTTAGAAGTAGAAAGCATCCTCGAAAATGAATCATTGAATGTGAAAAAGTTGTGATTTTTACTGCTAGATTGAAATTATGTGATCTTTATTAAAATAGAGATCCACAAAAAAAGAGTTATTAGTATCATCTATGTAATTAAGTGCCTTTCAACACAACTAAATAAAGGATGGTGAAAGAAAATAAAATAAGATATCAAATATTAAATATAGTAATTTTATAATCAAATATAACGATATAATATATTGTTCAAATTTGAATAGATATTTAATAAATATATGTTAACTTATAATATTAGCTCATTATTAATATGATATTTTATTATATTATTAAAAAAAATTATATACTTGGAATGACCAAATAGGAGTCATCACACTTTCCATCCCCTTCCATGAACATTATAGAAAATATTATACACAAAGGTTCTAGTTTAACCAATCACCAAAATAGATGCTTATCTAATTGGCATAGCTTATTGGGACCCAAAAGCTCAATATTTTTAAAGATAGAAAATTGGTCATGCAATTTCTTTTTAGGGTGAGTTGAACTTCGGTAAGGTGACACTCTCTTAGGTTGCACTATAAAAAATGCAACACAAGGGCATAATAGACTCGATAGGGTTAAACAATAGAAACCCTAAACTTTCCCTCATGTATTTTCAAATATGTAGATTTCTAAAATATACTGCAAAAAATTCTAAGTGAGACATACCTGAAACAATAAAGTAAAAGCCCTAGGACTACTAATTGCATTACCTTAGATTGATATAAAGCATCGATGAAACACTGAAATTTATCTCTAAGGGTCCCAATCACGAGTATCAACTTTTCTATCACTATCATTAGTGGGTCATGAGGGGAATATTATTAAGCACTAAGTATAAACTTGGCATTCTTGTGTTCTTCTAGCATTTTTTTATACTTTAGCTCTAATGGCATCCCAATCCAAAGGTTTTTCATGGTCTTCTAAGAGACTACAAGGCTAACCGTTTCTTTTACTAGGTTTTAGATGAGATTGGCCAACTTGTTGGTTTGAGCGATTTCCTAGGGCCATTGTTTCAAGAAATCCAAGATGAATTATCTGATTTGGCTCCACATTGTATAATGAGATGTGGAGATCAACACTCCAATCCTTCATATTGATTGGTTATGCATCTCTAAATTCAATCACCACCAATTGGTATTTTTTGTTTTATAATAGATTATGAAGGCCTTAGTGGATTTAGTTTTCCAAGTAGCCTAAGATCAAATGTTGGCTTTTGAGTGTTAGAATAGTAAGCATGTATATTAGATTGATCTATTATGAACAAAAGCTAAAACGTTACAGCTGGAGTCCCTGCCAAGCAGGTAATATTTAGGACTAATAATATAGTATGGTGGACATTGAACATCAATTTAGTGCAAAAAAATTCAATATAGTGCCAAAATTTCAAATCTAAAAAAAAAAAGCAACTTTGCAACAATTTCAAAGAGGTGTATGACCTTTTCCTACTATTGATGCCATGCGATTTTTTCCTATTCCAATTAGGTTTTTGATATTGTTAAAGCTTTGTAAGCTTTGGATTTACTTTAACACTCCTAAATTCTCCTAGATATCAAAAACAATTTGTTTACAAAGCATGCAGTTATATAGTATATGTCTAATATGAAACTTATGATTATAGTCAAAGTCCATTTTTACATTTTGGACATTCTCATGTGCTCATTTCATAGAAATCTCCTCTGCAATCTTTTGAGTTTGCATTATTGGCATAATTTTTTTTCTATTGCATATCAAGTTATCATTATTTGCATAATTACAATGGCTAACTATGTAATAATAGTTATATCACTTCATAGTTACATTGTTAGCTCTATATCTCTTCCTCTGCTAATCAATGAATCATCAAAAATTTTATTATTCCCTTGCATTTGGTATTAGAGAGAATAGGATATGTATGCCTATGTAAAGATTAATTTGTTTGACTAGTTAATATTCTAATAATATTTTACAATTGCATAGGAACTTTTAGCACTCACATAGTAGAAAATGTTTGAGTCCTCACAACTACCTAGTAGATATGTAAGAGAAAGGTGGAAATACAGACGAGGAATTATGTAGGCAAATGCACTTTTCAACAGGTTTCAGGTTTAGACAATGTGGGAAGGAAAAGAGTAAGAATTTGATTTTCTTTTTCGGAAAAAACCAAAATGTTTTCTACAGAGTTAAGGTGTCTTCAAGGTGGTTCTAATGGAAGTGGGGGCTTCTATAATTTATAAGTACCAGTCTTAAACCAACCCTAAAGTTACATATTCAAAGCCTAGAAAACCCTATTTGTAGGTCATCTCAAAGAGAAGACCTATCCTCATAAATTTGATTAATTTTTTTCTAAAATGATCCAAATATGGATCTTATAAGCTTTGGAAATAAATAGAAAACAATAAAAAATAATAAACTACTCGTTGTAGGCCCAAAAGTAATTGGCTCCTATGAAAATATAGTCATCTTTGGTGTGGGAGGAAAAAAATAGTCATTAAAAATTTAACTATTAGATGTTGGTGGAGCTTCTCATGCAATGAAAAAAAATTTGCTAACATTTTTTTGTGAAGCAGTCCATATTTTATAATATTTTCTATTCAAAAGTAGAGATTTTCCAAAAATTTACTTTGATTAATCTTGTCAATTTGTTATATCATTAGCTCAAGTATTTTGGCCTCTTGAGCCTAATATCATTTGTGCGAGAGCATTGAGATTATTGCTCTTAAAGTCCATGAATGTTAATGTCGCATTCTTTCCACACCTATTAATTAGGATATTACTTTCATTCAAACTAGGGGGTTCAAAACCTTTTAAACTATAAATCCAATCTTTTAAATAAAAAGTTACAACTGGCATGAAGAAGGCCCAAGTTCACTAGCCCACTAATTAGTTGGCTTCAATTTCCCTAAATATTCTACAGATCAAACATTTCAATGACATGCATAAGCTCTCTTAATTCAAGCATTGATAATCAATGTGTGGTAGTGTATCCATTGGAGCCATAAACAAAGCTTACAATATCAAAATGTATCGTGGAAAGCTTCGTCACTTCAAAGCATCTTGAGAGATTTTATGAAAATTCATATTTTACATGATTGAGGAATTACTTCATTTCATTCCCTTTGATGGCAGCTATTTGAAACATTTTACAAAAAAAAGCCTATTTATCATTAGAACAGTGGCATTCTACATGCATCTATTATTCTAGTTTGAATGGAAATTTGAGGAACTTGTTTCTTTGGCATACAAATTAAATTTGAGTCAAAACCAATTATGGTAGACAATAATGTAGTGGAGCCCTTCTTAATTTTTTGGTGCCAGCTACCAAGCTCTGACTTAATGATGTAATGATGAGAGATTACAAAAGATTTTGAAATAAAACCATAAATTCTCAAAGTCAAATTCCATTCCTTAAATAAAAAGCAAATTTTAGAAAAAAAAAAAAACCACATTCTCCACATTTTTCCAAATAATTGAATCATAAAATGCATAGGGAAGACAAGGAAGTAAAAACTAATTAGTAAGGTATTGACTTTGAGGATTATATGAAAATTGAAACTAGGGATTCTAAGGAAGAACATGAACACAATTATGGATAGTCCATTTTTATTATTTTTTCAAGACAATTATTAAAACAAGGATTAAAAGTAAACTACACCATTGTAAAAAAAAAAATTTCATAGATGAAGTTAAAATATTTAAGCTAGATTTAGTCCACTATCTAAGTTGCAGAAAAAATTGTTTTACAATAGTGTGGTTTACTTTTAATCTGTGTATTAATTAGTGTCCTAAAAAAATAATTAAAATGGGTTGTTCATAATTGTCTTCATGTTCTTCCTTAGAATACCTAGTTTCAATTTTCATATGATCTTCAAAGTCAATAGCTTACTAATTAGCTTTTACTTCCTTGTCTTCCCTATGCATTTTACCATCAAATTATTTGGCAAAATGTGAAGAATGTGTTTGGTTCTTTTCTAAGGAATGGAATTTGAATTTATTTTAATTTTAAATTGGCATAGAAAAAGAAATTGTAGTCACTAATTTTGAACAAAAATAAATAAACTAAAAAGCTTGGACATCTTTCAATTTACATTATTTTTCTTATTTTATACTTCATTTCAACTTTTTGCAAAGACAAGGACCCTTCACACCATTACTTTGAAAAGTTCTAAATATTACATATAGAATAAATGAAAAAACTTAGCTATTTTATGAACCAAAAAAATGATGAATGAGGTATAGAAAAATATGAAATTTTTTTAATTTATTTTCATCTTGCCAAAGCTGATGACTAACTCTAACTTGAAACTATAAACTGACAAATAACATATATTTTTAAAAAATTGGCATGTCCTACTATGACTGTGAAATAGAGTCAAGAATCAAATTTGTGATGAATTGTGGGTTGAGTTGTATTTAACAGGAGTAGGATTGTTACTCATACCTGCTGTAACATTGATTAGCTTCATGCATGGGAGACTGTTGCATTCATGGGCCTTACAAGTCAGGGGAGAGAAAGTGAGGTTTTGCAGGAAAGGGAGACAAGAGTGTTGTAATATAAATTTGTGGAGTAGAAGAGAAGCATTGTAGTGTGTTTAAATTACATTGTTCACTTCCTCTACAATACTTTGTATGGTATCATCCATTGCTATTGTAAAAGTTCCATAAATCTTAAATGCTAGTAACAAGTGGAAAATTATGGACATGTCTTGTTCATAACTATGGAATGGTATTTTTGCAAGCTTTGGAAAGTGTTATTCAAGAAGTTTTCCATTCATGATGCAATTGGCAATGCCTTCATCACTCTCCATAGTGCATTGTAGAGAATGTCGGTATGCAAATGTGGTGTCTTTTGCACATGTGAGATAGTTTGCCACATTTTTTGTTGACAATTCTGATGATACAGTTGAGTGGTTGTAGGTAGTGTAGAGTAATTGGTATGGAGGGAGATATGCATTCTTTAGCTTTAATATTCTAGATATTTGTAATAGTTGTAAAAAATGTAAGGAAGCTGAAGTTAGTTTGAACTAGGTAGTTAAATTCTAGAGTAGTTGTGAGACAGAAAGTTTAGTTGATCATGATACTAACCTGTGTGCAACATGAAGCTAAATTATGTAGGGAAGTTTTTCAACGTGCATCATTTAGCAAGTTGATAAATGTTGATGAAGTTGACTTTATTAGAGTTTAACCAATTGGTCTACTTCAAATGACATTTTTTAGGAGGAGAAAAGGTGTCCTTGATAAGGCTAGTATTTGTTTTAGTGTTATGAATGTTGTAGCATGGCTATCTAAAACTGTCACTTGAAAAAAGATGCAAGTTGTTAGGGGCAAGATAGGCATATGTTCAAAGCATGATAGTAGGAAGAAATTACTTGGTATTTATTCTAACAATCTTACCATAGTTGTGTCATATATATTTTCTCTATCTTTAATATTGAGCTGAATTTTAGATCCTGATTGATAATGACCTACAACAAGAACAACTAATGTTTTGAAAAGGTATGGATTTGTTGATTGTACTAAGCAAGAAATGGAAATATTGGGCATGAGCTTATGGTGGTTGTAGACTTTTCCAATGGTTTGGATAGATGTGCATGCAGTGATTAGGAGACAATATTCAACATCACCTCTTTCAAATTGACCTCTTTTCCTTATTATGAAATCTAATAAGCATACACTTGAATTGGGCAAGAGCTCCGGAAGGTGTTTTTGTATTTTTTTATTGGTAACATTTGCAGTGATTTTTTTTTGGTCTAGTCTATCTACACGGTTGACATGAACAATTTTTGGTTTTGATGAGCTATTAAATTCTTTTGCTAAGGCCGATCCATAAGTGAAAAAAATGTAACCCTTGAAGGCACATATAGAGAGGGATGTGCAAATTTGTATTATGGTTGATGGGAAAAGCTCTGATGGCTTTAGGCTATATGCAAGGAAGATGAATTTTTTTAGATAAAGTAGTCTAGGTAGAGCTACAAGGAGAAATAGAGGGTTGTAGTATAATGTTTACCTTTTTTGGTCTTGCAGTTGGCAAACAACTTTAGTTGAAGATGTGAATGCGCTCTTGAAAAGAATGTCACAAATTTAGTATTACAATTTGATATTATATAATCTTTGGAGTTTAGGTACAAAATTTTATTGACTAAAGAATGAAGAAAACAAATTTTGAATCTAGTTGATGCTGCTTTAGGTCAGTGTTAGCCCATTTCTTATAGAGTAGGTTATTGTTTTCTTTAGAAGGTGCTCGGGACATGGAAGCTTCTTTTCATTGTTGGTTTTTGCTTGACTTTTCCCCATTAGCTAGGCAATTCCATTCATGTAGAGGCACTGGTGACCCATTGAACAAATGCATAACATAATTAAGTCCTAAGTGAGCATTACCAAGTAAGCACTAAATAAAGTATGTAACAGAAATAATAAGTGATTATGATAGAACTCAAATTATATAATGGCAATACATTTGTGTGTCTTTTCTTTCTCTTGATGCATCCATTGTGGCTTTGCCAATAACCTTCATTTGTAGCAGCGAAACATGTTTGGAAGATACCAAGTAAAAATACTATAGAGAGGGCAACTGTGTGCACTTTTAGACTTTCCAAATATGAGTAAGCAATCAAGTCATTTAAAAATATGTGAACCGTCTATGCAGAAGTATGTGAACTTTACATTTTCCATCACTAAAGATTGTGTCTGAATAAGATCTAGCTTGCAACTAAAATATTTTCTAATTCAATTTCCTTGAATAGAGGAAATGAGGTTGTGCATTATGAAAGAAATATGCCATTAACAAAGAAGAACACCATATTGTGGTACAATACTTAGGCAAGCTAATGTAAATGGAAAAAACATGGAAAATAACAATCTAAATTTACACATTTCTATAGAAGGTAGGAAATAGTGTGACCCATTAGAATAACTTCCAACATGTGGACAATTTCGAATATGAGAGACGTTCACATATGGGGGAGAAATCATGATAGTATAATTCAACACTGAGTAATTTGAATAAGTGATAAATATGACGGTGAAAGACTATAGCAAAAAGTGTTGAGCATTTTACAAACATGTATTGTTTAGAAGTATAATTTTTGGTATAAAGTATTGAAACCAATAGAAAGAGTCATAGACATAATTGTACAATGCACAAAATTGGAAATTTTTTTGGAAAGTAGTAAAACAAAATAGGGAAAGCATTTCATAAATGATGAATTGCATATTTAAGGATATAAACACATGATAATTTGTTACCTCTGTAGAGGAAAAAAAGTAGTTGTACACCCAAGAATTTAAATTTTATTTTTTCAAATGTATTTTCAATAAAAGGCATAGAACTTATTTGAGAGGTAGGATGGAAGATAAATAATTTCTGAGAAGAACTCCATCAGTGTGGAAAATTTCCATACTTTTAAGTTTATTGTTGTTGTTTGTGTTGAAGGGGGAGCCTTAAGGATATTCCCAAATGATCTAACCAATAGGCATCTAGTGGAGTTAAAGTGGAAAGACTTGGGTCAATATTTTGTATCCATATTTGATCCAACAATGTGCCAACTTGTGTTGTTGGTGTGTTCACAACTTGGGTTAGCTTATGGTATTGCATAAACTTGACAAGAGTGGATTGGGATTTTGTTGATTGTAGCATGCCAATGTTAAAGATTCTGACAATGAAGAGTTTTCAATTGGGTAGTAGTGTGGTTGTGGTCTTCTCTGTTAGATCTAATAGTTCTCTAATGGGTGCACTAGACGTGAGGTAGAGATTTTTGATGTGCAAGGTGTGCCCAAGATATAGCAGATTAGTTGTGAAAGATTCAAGATGTTTTATTGTGAAACTATCATGTTTTATCAATGTAATTGTTTGTGCATAACATGTTAGGGGTCCATGAATGGATGATAATGAGTGATAGCTTAATTTAGTGTTTAGGGAATCAATATGTCCATGAACTTTGTGCCTTTTCTCTTGGAGCTAAAACACATTTTCTTGGAGTGAGTCATCATCACATCATATGTCTAATGCATGCAATGAGAAGCTTCGAGTGTTCAAAGAACATAATGTGAAATAGTCTGTTGGTGTTGATTGAAGACTGCATTGAATTTTCCAATGGGCCAAAGTGTGTAAACATTACATTTCTTCCTCATCTTTTTTGCACATTTTAAAATTTCTATGTTCCAAATTATGTATGAGATTCAACAAATGAATATCATGTACATGAGACAAGGAAGTGCAAGAGAGGCCATATTGGTGGACTTTTAAAGGGTCAAAAGCAACTACATCCATTGTCAACCTCTGTGCTCTATGAATAGTTTGTGCACATGCTAGTTGAAGTGGGAATTGCATTCTTGTAACTACTTTGGTGCTTGTCTTTACATGTCTAGCTATTCTTGTGATTGGTGTCTAAGAGGGAAAAGTAGAGTTTGTGTAGAGCCTTTGCATTTTTTGTCACCGTAATCTCTCAATTGTAGGGTCAGTAAAATGAATCCATAGAACATCTTGTTCGTTAGACATATGCAATTAAAAAATAACATCAGCACCATTAACTAAACCATCTTGTGTGTCCAATTTTCCAGCGATTAGCTCAACCAAAGATCCTTCTTTTAGGTAGATCATGTTGGATAGGGAAGACTTGTCAACTTGGTAACTAATGTTGTCAATTAGAGTGTCCTTCTTATCTATGGCTTCAAATACATAGAGTTTAGTAGGTAAGTAGTCAAGCATTCTCTTCTTGTATTGTTCATTTACTGAATTATTTTTAAATAAGTATGGAAATCTTTGATTAGTGGGAGTGGACTTGAAGCATGCTCTATTCAAATAGGATATGTCTTCAATAGTTTGTTGAGAAATTATAGCACGATTTAAAATGGAGATGAATTGTGTATGTGTTTTCCTAATTGTTGTTAGAAGTTCAAAGAAAAGGACATTATCAACCCAAAACATGTATGCAATGTTGTCATTATTTGAGAAGTCCCTTTTCTGATTTTATATGATATTTCAAGCCTCTAATAAAATCTTTAAAATCAAACAACCAATATTTCAAAGATCCACCAATTTCTCAATAAACCCCCAAATCGGGTATGCTCGAAATAGTGCCAAAAACTTCACAACTTCACATATTATTAATAAATATGAAAGTGGAAATTCTTATAGAAATTTTAGAAGCATAACAGCATACAAAATGACATTTCCAGATCTTTATAACATTTACACAACAGCTCCCAAACGGAGGATAAAACAATGCTCATCGGGTTCCCGAAAACAACATAGAATAGCCCAGAAACACCACAAAAACACTAATAATCTATCATAGAAGTATAATCAAAACCAAATACATATATTCAGCTCTATTTTAACATCTAAAAATCTGAAATAAAGAAGCAACCCAAGCTGATATGAAATACTCAACTGGAAACACCAAACTCTTACAAAAAACACATCCGAAAACTCACAAATATGCATTGTTCAGCACAAAGGCAAACTCTGCATGAGCATGCACATGGAATGGCTTCAAAATCCCATCCTTAGCCTTCCTAGAAACCTGAAAACTCCCTTTCTAAGGTCTCTGTCTCCACAGGTTTGATAGCTTCTAAAGAACAACAAAGCAATGCGCAAAAATCAAGTTCTGGAATGAGCCCAAAATGACTCCAAACTACTTAAAAGAGGGCATAACCCTAACTTGCATCCAAGAGGGGTTAATAAAACATATTTTAATAATAATTTTCATTTATTAGTCCATTAGCTTCCAAATATTATTGCCTTTTTTTGAAACTTCACCTTTTTGGGCCTGCCTGCCTAGAAAAGATTATTATTTTTAATTATTTGAAAAGGGGACACGACAAGTTCTCCCCTTCCAAATATTGATTGTCCTCAAGAAATGGCTGAAAAATAAACCAATTAATCCACTTGGATCCCAAATGTAGTCATGAACTATACTATTGTCAATTAACACAGGCTCCTGCAATATCCTTTGCAATATAACCAAGAGGAATCCATAATCAAACTGACAATTACTGCTCAACCAAACTCTAAAGTCACAACTTCCATAGTTAGAAACCCATGAGACACAAACTCTTAGAACATCAAAACCCAAGTAAAGTGGACAAATAGAATTACCAACATAGTAAATACCATCAATGGATTCCACTAGCTTATACAGAATGTAAAATCCAACTCTGCAACAATGGTGAATGCTCCCGAATGAAACTATACCAAGTATGGAGAATCCACACACTATACAACTCCTGCAGTCAACACAACTCTGTAGATCACTGACCACTATCTCATAACCATAACTCCCATGCACCCCTGATGGTGAAAAGCCATCACAAGATAAACAGCAAGAATTTGAACCCAAACCAAATTTGCCTGCCATCAACTCCTAAACACAAGGATCAAATGCTAACTAATGTACATACCTTGCAATATAATGTTGATAAAAAAAACCAACCTCAGTCAATAGCTCACCATGAACAAGTGATACAACCCACTGTGACTGATCACTAGCTAGGTCAAGAGATTTCATAGCCAAAGGAGTAGAATCAATAACAACACCTGCTAAAGCATCACTCTGAAACTCTTGCTCTAAGTCACGTATTATCAAGCTGTCAACTGCAGAACCTATCGCCATGTCATGCCCATCACAACTCTCATCTTGAGGCATCAAACTATCCCATAACCAATGATAAGCACTAGGACCTAAAGTACATCTTTGTATCATCATCTCATCAATATGGTCATCAAAGGTAAATTGATGAGCATACCTCACAATGTAATGCTGATAGAATGTGCCAATTTCAGTCAGTGGCTTAGACTACAATCCAGATGTAACTAATTGCAATTGATCACTAACCAAGTTGGAACTGACTACTACCTCTAAAGACATCGCCAAGGGAGTAGTATTACTAGCAAGAACCATGCCAACTATCGGCTCACCAACATCACACATGGTCTTTGATATAGCATCTCTAGTCTTCATGCCATTAGTGCTAGAGGTCACCACCATCTCAGGCATACCACAATAATCTACTATAGCACCCAACTCAACCGAACCTGACTCTAGTGGGGATGAACCCAATATGCCAATGTTAGTGTCAAGGATGGATGCATCCCCATCTCCACTATCTTTGACAATCTCAACCATGGACATCCTCAAATCATCACACACCATAGCTTGTGACTGTATAGAATCTAGTAAAGACTGTAGTTTCTCTAAATCCATGGTCACCTTAGCCAAATGAGACTATGACTCCTTGAAAGCCAATTGTGTACTCTCAAGAATCTCAGTAGTTACCTCAAGCCACTCAGTAAGCTCACTCACCTCATCTTCCTTGGCCAACAATGCATCATATGATGTACTGCCCCACTCCATAAGATAATCTCTGTCAGCTACCAACTGCATATAATCCTATGTCAAAATCTGGATAGCCTCCCATAAAGAGTGGAACTCTGTCAAGGAAAGATAACTGCCTCCTTGCTCATCACTAGTAGGAGAACCCCATCCATAAACTGCTAACAATTGACGAGTAGCATTGAAATATTGGCAAGCGATAACAATGTCTTGCTCACTAACTCTCAACTAATTAGACACATGGTGGCACTAGCTTGACTCTCTCCTACAAACCTCCTTTGATGCACTGTCTAAAGGAGTATCCTCAAAGTTACTAGTCTCTAGAGTATTACCATCCATATCCTGTGAATCAACTCTAAAGCTCATATCAGCATATAGAGTATCAAAAACTGTAGCACTGATGTCCAACTCCTTTGTACCCAAGGAAACTAAGTCTTCAAAACTACCCACTGCATCCTCCTGGATGTCATCAATGCCAATATGATCCTAGGACTCATCTGTACACACTGCCAAATATGAAAGATCATCAACACATTCCAACAAGTATGGTGAACTAGATATATGAACAAAGCCCAACACTGGTGTATAAAAACTATTACCAACATCGGACAAGCTGCTGGCACAAGAAAAGACAACACGGTACAATCTGCTAATCAAATCAATGATAGCACCCGAACAAACACTGCTACCAAAAAGTGTTAAAGATCTCCAGTCAACTGAATCCCAAATGCCAATATAACAATCTCAAGTCCATATCTGTAAACTAGAATCAGCTGGTAACTCAAGAAAACTCCTCACCTAAGTAATATGACCAATGCCAACTAACTCCACATACCTATCATAATGAGATAATGAAGTCACAATACTGTCTTTGTTCACTTTCAGCTGGCTAGACAAATCATGTGAAGTACTACCACCCTCAACCACATGTGACAAAGCATCTAATTGTGCCTGGGACTCTTTCTCAGCAAAGTCATGAATGCTCAATTTTTACTCATCTCTACTAGGTATCTCACCATCATGCACAAAAAATCCTCATAATCATCTTCTGAACCCACTACGCTGTAGTCACTGCCTGTTGTAACTATACCATCCTGAATACCTATGACATCACCCTTTGACGAACTATATACAATTGTCTCAATTTGAGTATCAAGTTGACCATTACTATCAATCTGCATAATATCCTTTCTCACTACCTCTTGTGGTAGAGTAGAATCTGAGACCTCTGCCTAGCTATAAGCTAGTTTCTCAAACTCCTCATGCAAGTTCTTGGTAATTGTGTCATCTGCCCTGTGAGAAAACTTGCCAAATAGAAATCTAGTCAACTTATCCTCCTTAGTTGGGTTAGACAGCATGTCATTCATTATACGGTGGTGCTTAACCAACTATTTAGACATGTCATGACTTATTTTTCTAAGTTTATCTAGAATGTCTAAATAACCATCCTTTCTACTATTCTGACTCTGGATATCAATTGTCCAAGATCGTGTCCTCTGAGACTCTGTACTATACCTGTCCATTCTGGATAAAGTAGAGTGTAACCTCAATAGGTTATAACTTCTTCAAACACCAAGAACTAACATGCAATTGATTAGAAGTAACATGCAACCGTAGATTTTGACATGCAACTGATTAGAAGCAGCATGCAACCACCAAATTCACCAAGAACTAACATGCAAATGATTAGAAGTAGCATGCAACCATAGATTTTGACATGTAGCTAATTAGAAGCAACATGCAACCACCAAATTCACCAAGAACTAACATGCAAATGATTAGAAGTAACATGCAACCATAAATTTTGACATGCAAGATTTGGGTAGTTGTCAAAACTGACATGCAAACTTCTACAAACCCTCAGGCTGGCAAGAACCTTTCTCTGATACCACTGAAATGTCCCTTTTTTAATTTTATATGATATTTTAAGCCTATAATCAGATCTTTAAAATCAAACAACCAATATTTCAAAGATCCACCAATTTCTCAATAAACCCCCAAATCGGGTATGCCCGAAATAGTGCCAAAAACTTTACAGCTTCACATATTATTAATAAATCTGAAAGTGGACATTCTTATAGAAATTTCAGCAGCATAAAAGCCTAAAAAATGACATTTCCAGATATGTATAACATTTACACAACAGCTCCCAAATGGAGGATAAAACAATGCTTATCGGGCTCCCGAAAACAATATAGAATAGCCCGTAAACACCACAAAAACACTAATAATCTATCATAGAAGTATAATCTAAACCAAATACATATATTTAGATCTATTTTAACATCTAAAAATATGAAATACAGCAGCAACCTAAACTGATATGAAATACTCAACTAGAAACACCAAACACTTACAAAAAACACACCCGAAAACCCACAAATATGCACTGTTAAGCACAAAGGCAAACTCTGCATGAGCATGCACATGGAATGGCTTCAAAATACCATCCTTAGCCTTCCTAGAAACCTAAAAACTCCTGTTTTTAGGTCTCCTTCTCCACAGGTTTGGCAGCCTCTAAAGAACAACAAAGCAATGCACAAAAATCAAGTTCTAGAATGAGCCCAAAATGCCTCCAAACTCCTTAGAAGAGGGCATAACCCTAACTCACGTCCAAGAGGGGTTAATAAAACATATTTTTATAATAATTTTTATTTATTAGTCGATTAGCTTCCAAAGATTATCCCCTTTTTCTGAAACTTCACCTATTGGGCCTGCCTACCTAGAAAAGATTATTATTTTTAATTATTTGAAAAGGGGACATCACATTATTGATTACTGGTTGTTCAAATATCCAAGAATCACATATAGATTGGGATTGGTATAAGTCACCATAGAATATAATTTCAATGTTACCAAAAGGTTTTTTGGCATATGCTTGATTTGTTGGAGCCTTCTATCTATATTGTACAACATTTTAGCGCCACTTAATGAGACTTTGTCAATAAGCAAGATTTTCAACTGTTCTAGTTTTTTTCTAAGGTTTTCTAGCATGTTCGAGTCTAGTGGAAGCATCCTAGAAGAGTTGTATGGAAGGTGAAAGACAGAACGTGCAGTTATCCCACCGACATTAAATGCAACTTTGCCTATCAAAGCCACAATGAGGCCTTCTACTTTGAAGGGATCACTATCTAATTCCTTGACATATATCCAAACCATCACTTCAAAGATGACTTTAGCTATGAAATTTTTTCTAGTGCTAGTTCTGCCTATGTCAAACAAGTGCATTGGTTTATCAAGGAAAAGTCACTTTTTCATTAGCATGCCTTTTAGTATTGACTATTGCTCTCTTTTGAATTTTTGTCACAAATTCAAATAGTCATCATTTCTAAGTAGGAATGGGTAGGCTAGTTCTAAAAATCAAGATTTACAACTGTCATTTAATGGTTTGGAATACTTTGCATGTTTGAGGTCAAGCATTATCTCATATTTTTCTACTTCATTTTGTGACTTGTCTTTGCCAATCTCTATTAATGGGTAGTTTTCATGGCTAGCTTCTATTGTAGCTTGATCAATATCACCCCATTTATTATCAACATGAGGAGTAAATTTTTTTTCAACTTTTGAAATGTGTTTTTTGTTTGTGTCAAATGTTGAACTCCATGTTTTGTGCCCCTCTAACAAGGTTCCTTCATTCATTCAGTACAACGCGTATAGCAACAATTTTTCCCTAAAATAATTTTTATAATTGATATGAGGATTGTATTTTACATATCGTATAATCAATGGCTTTGCTCTTTTATGTGGTTGTGTTGAATTAGAAGAGTAGAATGCTATATATTTAGCTAATGACAAGCTTTCTAATATTTCTGGGCATTGTGTGTATTTTTTGACTACAAAGGTGCACATGATGTTTTCTGAGTCATCTTTTTCTTTAGCTAATATTGTAGGCTATTTTAGCATTGAGATTCTATTCTCTGGAGGGTAGTATTGATGAAAACAATTTTCCTTGAACTTCGAGTTAATGATAATGAGAGAACAATGTGGACAGGCTAATGACTAGGCATTTGTTGGTAGTTTAGTAATGTGTTCCCTAGTTTTCATATGTATTGGGGCTTCTCATTGTAAGCATAAGTGCTTTTCTCTTGTAAATGATGAAATGCAAGGGATAGTGTCATATCTTTCTTAGTCATGTATGAGGTACAGTAGGATGTAGCAGCATATGCATCTAGTATGAATTGTGTATATGTATTTGCATACCATAATGGTGGCACTTCTTTAGAGAATGTGTTGATCCATACATTAGTAGGATTTTGTTTTAACAAGACAACTTTTTGTGACAATGTTGATTGTAATATTTGAAGGTAGTCCACTTCTTATATTTGGAATGCATGAAGGAACTCATCAAAAGTTACATCTCTTGTATAGCATTTTTTTTCTAATTCTTTGAAGAATATTTTTGTCCTCTCTTAGTGCTCCCCATTGGTAGCTGGCAAGGGCTGAAATATGGTTTTCTTCCTTATGGCAGGCAAGGGAAAACTAAATTGGCAGCTAGAGGTCTTGTATTTTTTGCATGTTTGTGTATGATGATGTGTTTTCATTTCCATAAGAGTTTCATCTAGCAATGTGGCATCACATGAGACATATGTATCCACAAAGTGCTCTATTTCATGGTCTTTACAATGCCCATATATAGGCACATTTTCTGACCAAAGCATGGCATGCACATGTTCATTTCCTCAATTCTGAAATTACATGACAAAAAATTAGTCAAACATTTTGCCAAATATTTTAGGATTCTTCAGCATCATCCTACAGAATGCATTGACCCCATGGTTGAAATAGTGACTGAATAGCAGTGTATTTTTTCTAATTTCAAAGTCCAAATCTTTATCTTCTATAGTTTCATTGTGTCTAGTATGTTCTAGAATACATGGATATTGCAATGCTTTGCACAATGGCTTCCAAAGGTGTTCAACACTAGTTAATGTTATGAAGAAAGTTGGTGGCCCTAGTTGTCTTATCATAGAAAATATATTTTTTGAAGTGTTTTCCAAATAGTTAGGAGATGTTCAAATGCTTTTGAGGGATCTAAACCCTTAGGGAGATTATAATATTTTCTCTAGATTAGTTGGTTCATGCACATCTCTAGCACATAATTTTCTACCTTTTAGTTTAGCTTTTCATACACAAACCCATGATAATGAAGCTATTTGATGAATAATGTTTTTATGGCTTTAAAGAAAATATTAGATATATGGTTTGAAAAGTCTCTATCCTTAAGCATGAGCTCCCACTTTGCTATTTTTGGATAGATAAATGTTTTAATTATGTCCTCTAGTCATGGAAAACCATAGAAAAGCGTAGGGAAATTCATTTCCTCCAAGTAGACATCTTGGAATATGCTTAGAGGCTTAAACCCTTTTGATGGTGCAATGTTAATAATAGTTGTGTCTAGGTCTTTGATTGAATGGGGATCATTAAACCAATGTATGAGCAATTTAGTAATAGGTTCATCTTCGAGGTCAGACAAGGTGTCATCCATGTCTATTTTAGTTTCAATTTCCACTTGGTTTTGCTCTTTATTTTTGACAAAAAGGACTTCCCAATCTTTTCTGATTGAATTTTTTTCTTGTATTTACAAGGGAGTCTTTGATAGGACTGTTAAATAATTCATAACACAACCAAGCCTAACATTTCCTTGCCCATATGTATTTTCATATTGTAGCCTGCATTTTAACCTCACTACTACTATTTTAGTTTCATCAATCTACCTAGGAAGAGCTACTTGGACCTTGTCAAACTCCATAAGGGCATTGATGATTGTACCATTCAAGACATATTGTGCTCTTTTGTATCCTAGATGTCTAATCTATGTAAAAGCAATGTGAAGGGAGACACGTCTTTCTTCTAAAGTATCCAAGGAGTGAATACCATCAATATGGTTATTACGCCTTATGTTCCATGAAGCTGAAAAAGATAGAATCTTGCCAATTGTGGTGGCTTTTACACATTTCTTGCAAATGGGTTGACCTAATGGAAATATTTTTGACTTGTATCAATCGGCAGCAAGGATAGATCATGAATAAATGTTGAGTCGATTGTGTAAATGTCTTTTTGGAAATATAACATCTCACACAAAGTACATGATTGTGTAGGATTGTCCTTAATACTTTTCAAGTATTGGTTAATAGATTTCTTTATTCTATTTTCTTCTGGATTTGAGTGAAATTCTTTTTTGGGTCGACGACATGGTCTTGTCTTATACAATGGACATCTTCTTTTCATTTGTGAGGATGAATTTTTTCATCCAATTATGGTTTCAATTGCATTTCCATCAACATTGTCAATGAATGTTTGGTATATTTCCATATTGCGTATTGATACTTTCAATTTTTACAATGAATGTCTTGTATTCATTTTTGTTGTAAATTATTTCAGAACTTTTGTGTTTTTGACACATGTTGAGTAGGATTTGTCTGAATTCTTTACTGCACATGTCTTAGGCATAACTTTAGTTGGCATGGTTGGGCTTCTATTCATGTCTTTTAGTAATTTTTTAGTTGCTTGAAGTGGTTTGTAATGACAATGTCCTTTGTTTGTTTTGAAGCAAATTTAGTTAATTAGCTTTCCTCATTTATGGTAGTGGCTAAATACATTAGCTTTCTATGGTGGATTGGCTTGCCATACATGTATGGGGGTAAAAGCACAAACCTGTGTCACCCTTTTGTAAAGGAAAAGGATAACAAAAGTATAACTATTCAACTTCAATGACATAAAATTGATATTATTATTTTGAATTTGGAAATGAAGTAAACTAATGAAATGTGTAGAAATGGATGAAGTTTAGGATTATAAATTCTAATAATTATTTGGAATAAGAATTGATATATTTTTCTAAATTTTATAGATAAATTTTTAGGTCCTAAAAAATGGTAAAAATTAGGGGTCAAGTTCACACCACAAAACTATATGAAAATAAACTTATTTCCCTTTGATATCAGACTATGTTATAGATAACATATATATCTAGAACAATAAAAAATAAAATTATCTTTACACCTATATTTTCTTTTTTATAAGGATTGAAATCTCAACTAACTTGAAATCGATAGTTTTCATCTCCCACCACCTTTTCCAAAACAAATCTATTCTAACTATGAGAAAAGTTATAAATTCTAGAAGAGGATATTCTCCTCTAGAACCTCATATAATTTTTAGATTTTTTTGATATGATCTAATATTTTTTTCTTTCTCAAAACGGACATCTATTCAAGTGTTAAGCACGTGGTTGTAAAAAAATTTAGTTACAATATACTATATCTAATTAAAACACTATAAACTCTATATGAGAATATTCTTGACTCCGAGCTCTATAAAATGGTGTTTACATATTATTAGAAAAATATCATAAAAGATAGTAAGAGATATTAAAATGCAAATTTTCTGAAATTATTTTATTTATTTAGTAATTGGATACAAACTAGTATAAAACATGCATATAATAGACATTTCCAATTGGAAAAATGTGACCCCATATATAACTTAGCTAGAAGGAAATTATCTAGATCATATATTTAAAAAAAGTAGATTTTTAGATAGAAATTTACTCAAATTCACTCATTCTGATAAGTCAGCCTAAAAGGTGACACAACTTTGTACTTTTACCCATAGTTGCATCAAATGTGTGTGAAATCCATAATAAGAAAATTTTGGAATCCTCTACATTAGTTTCAGCATACAACAATCCGAGCCTTGATAGTAGCAACTACAATTGGATGAGGTTGTTGTTATGCATTTTGGGAGGTTGTTGGAGGGTTTGGAAAAATTAAAATGCAAATTTGTCACTCACTTTTAGTGCATTTTTTAAAGATTCAGCTACAAACAAGCATAAAGATATTGCATTGAATCAGTTTTCAAGCAAGAAATATATGGTAGAAAACATGTTTTCACCACATGAAGTGTAAAATGTTAGAACTCCATTGAGGCAAAGTATACTAAATTCATCCACAATTGTGTCCCAAGTGTTGGATACATCACAATCTATGTTTGGGAGTGCTAGTTGCATTTTTTGGACCTTAATAGGTGTGCCCACTCTTCAGAAAATGAGATGAGCCTTTCTTGAAATGTAAATATGGCCCTTTCTAGGTTGAGGACCAAACACATATGGAGATGTTCAACTAAAATGTGAGCCATTATATACAAAATATGTCACCTCAGAGGCCTACCTTGCCATGTTTGTTGACCTCTATTGCTGAAACCCTCATTCTATGTAGGTACGTTTGTTTGTCTTGAATCCTATGTAAGTCATAAAGCATTCATAGGTGCAACTCATTCTCTTAAGAAGCTCAACCTTCATCACAACCATTGTGAAGTCTATGCAAGAAGTGGTTGACAATCCCATTGTGAAGTTCATTTGGTGTGTACCGACCATTAAGTAAAACATGGATGGTTTCAAACAAGCAATTACAAACTTTGAAGTTGAATGTATTAATAAAAAAGCAATGTACTTTCTTAAGGGCCTCATCAATTGATATTATGTTTAATTGGTCATGTGGTCTATATGTCTCCACTGTAATTGGACCATTAGGGGTGTGTCCAATTTTGTGAGAGATACTTGGAAACATGTTTTCCTTTTGGTTGTAGATGCCAACTTACTTTGCAAATAGTTTTCCTTCTTTTTTTGTGACTATGGAAGCCACATAAACATAGCAAGGAAATAGATTAACATAAGAAATATGAGCACCTATCTTGTGATAATGGTCCCAATGGCAGAAAAATGCATAGACTAATTTGGAAAGATCAATTGACAAGTGATTACGTACCTTCAAAAATATGGAAGAACAGTTGTTTGTTTCATAATGAGCACTGCAATACCTATACAATGAGGAAATTGTCAGGTTGGGAAAGGTAATTCTACATCAACAAGCAATAATAATGTAGTAATTAATATATTTTGCTAGTAAAGAGCACTAGAACTATAAGAATATATAAGAAAATAGAAATATAATAATAATAACAAGAATAACAATATCCATCCAAATACCTTAAATGGCTTGTATCTAAATTAATTGTATTTATCTCTAATTTTGTAGTAATAAATAGAAAGCCCTCTAGAAAACAACTCAATTAATTAGATTACAATTTATTTTGTACTAATAAATTTACTGTTAGGATAGATAATAGCCAACAAAACTAAATTAACCTAACTTTAACACATGTGAGAATTTATCTATAATCTTAAGTTTGATATACTTGTCATGTTGATTATGGTTGTAACAAATAGGGATTTGAAGAAAGTAAGCATCTCTTTTGGCAAGTAGGAATCAATATAATTGTATCAATCTAATATTGATTATACGAGAAAATTAAAATGTTTCATCAAAAGAGCAGATGTTATGGTTGTCATGTTCTTTTCTTTAGCTTCAGCTTTGCATTAATGACACTGGGTATTATTTCAAAGAGCCTTTTGGAGATGGTACAAGTAGTGAGTCATTAGTCAATTAGAATGTTTAAGCACAAGCTGCACAAAGCCCTTGTTTATCTAAATTTTGGCCAATGTATCTTGGATAGTAAAAGTTTAAACAAAGTTTAGCTCGAATGTGATTAGTCATTATTAAGTTAGTCAATTAGAGTCTTTGAACTCGAGCGGCACAATTCCCTTGTTTATCTAAGTTTTGGCAAATAGATCTTGCATAGTAAAAGTTTAAACTAAGTTTAGCTCATATGTGATTAGTCATTCTTGAGTGAATCAATTAGAATGTTTGAATTTTTTCAGATTAATTTGAATAAGTAAAAATGTCGCAAAGTGGGGATTTATTTTATCCAAAGGATATATTCACTAAGTCGGGTTTAAATAAATATAGCAAAACTAAAATATTTGGTCAAGGATAGATTCAGTCATTACAAGGATTAATCATGGAATATTCTTATATAAATAAATCATTGTCTAAAAAGGACCTCTAATTTTCTAGATTGAAATCTAAGGTAGATCAATGGGAAGGATTTTTTGAGTGACATATTTGGACATCAATTAAAAAGTAAGACATGCCATAAATGAGGATTCTACTAAGCAGCTCAAATTATTGATTTTACTATTTCACTTCTAAACTCTTTTTTGCATGAATACATTAGAAGAAGGTTTCTACTAACAACATCAACATGGAAGGAATCAATACTTTAGTGGAAGTCATAGTAGAATAGACCTTCATAGCATTTAACCATTTAGTGTTGGGATGAATATAGTGCTTAGTAGGAAGACATGGTCTTGTTTTGGAAATAGATTTTGAGAAAAAAGTGTTCATAAGTGATGACTAATATTTCTTCATTTTGGTAAACATAGTTCAATTTGGCGCTAATCGTGATGAAGTCATCTCTTCTTCAAATTCCTCTTTAGGCTCTTCTTCTTTGTCAATGTTGGAGTTAGCTTTGATGGCACTATGGACTCTATTGTATTTATTTATTGTCTCTATTAGGATTACACCACATAAAAAAATAACTATTACAAGAAAATATAACCAATATTAAAAAATAATAGATCACATAGAAAAGAACACAAGACACCAAGATTTAATGTGCTTCACCCAATCCCTAGGCTACATCCACCAAACAACAAGTCTGATATTATTATGATCCAATAATTATGACTTGATTACATTCTGTAATCCCTTACAGCTCAATACTACCATAAGAACCAATTTTTGCATCACAATTATCTAGCAATCCCTAACCCTAAGCCATTCTATACAAGTATTTTAACCACTTTAGGGTTACAATTAATAATTACATGTCATCCCAAATTCTTGATAAAATAGGGCCCAAAATTATTGTTTCACCCGATGAGGAATTATGGAGTATGTATAGTACTTCCCTGATTAGTCACCACAATCTAACAGTCTCCTTAGAAAGTACTAGAGAACTGCGCCCACAACTAAAGGGGAAGTCCCTAATGGTTGCGGGTTCTCCCTTAGCATTATGAGTCTCGGTGTTCTTTGCCACCTCTAGGCATTGGATTGGCTGAGCTAGATTTTTTTTCCTTTTAAATTTTAGGTGTTTGATAACTTGTGCAAGTGGTTCATTATCCAACATTGGTTCTTCATCTACTTTTGGCTTTGCACGGGGTGTTTCTTTGGGTGATCTTGCTTCAATGTGTTGATTGTGTGACTAGGTAGTGATCCTTCTATGGCTTTTTGGTTCCCCTGCCATGGTTTGCTACATGAAATAGGCATACCAATGATATTAGCATAAGAAGAAAGCTTATTCTTGATCCTAATATTATAATACTTATACATCTTTGTACTGCTTCAAGGAAAAATGTGCAATTACTAGTATAAATTAAGAATCAATTAGGGTACACTAAGTGCCATACCTATATAAGTTCTATGTTTGAGAACCTATGACACAACGCAAGGTAGGAGAATCCCCAAAAGAGATGTCCTAGCCCCCAGCAAATAACCACATAGCGAAAATACAATAACAATGAAAGATCTAATATAAAATCACAACTCTTTATTCATTAAATAACTATTACATGCAATGTGTCAGGCTATAAGGCCTTCTCGGTTATAGCCAAATACAATAGCAATTACAATAATAGTTCTGCAAGATCCCTCAAGATCCAACTGATACACTAGCTAGTCCAGATACATACTCTAGTAGAAACCTCCAAGATCTCAACTTGTGCTCGCAAGCCAACAAGCAACCTTGTTTCTAAACTGCAGCCACTAGCTCTTCTCAGAAATTTTATCCAAGATCTAAGTGTAAACTACCTCACATTCAGTGCTCTGTCCACAAACTCAAAACTCCACCATAGTCTTGTTGTAAACTACCTCACATTTTGTGCTCTATCCATAGACTCATGAAAGTGCAATCCTCTACTTCCTCCTTCTCTCCAAGATTCTAATAAGAAGAGATCACACCTTGATGCTTTCATAGAAATGCTCATATGCCTTGCTTAAATAGGCACTTACCACCCAAGATGTTACCAGCACAACCAATGTGAGATAAAAGGTAAATGCAACTACCTTTCAACAAATAGTTAATTCCCACCCAAATACAACTAAGCACCACCATGTGGACCAACAAATATTAAATGCATGATTTAATAAAGTTTCCACAAAATTCTATAATATCGGCTACACACCTCGATAAATGGAATGATAGCCATTTTTATTTATCTTTCTATTTACACCACCTATGCACCTCAAAAATAGAAATTCCTTTTTTTCCCTCTTTTTCCCTTTTTTAAAAATATTTTTCCTCTAATTTTTGTCATTTTCTCTCTCCTTCAATTTTTATTTTTATTTTTAAATTTTCCCATGCAAGATACTCCTACATTAGACTCCCTAGATAGAAAAGAAAAGTGTGCCCCATAGTTTGATGTCAAAAGAGAGATCTACAACCATCTTCATCTTTACCAAAGGTTTCCACCTCAATAGGGACAAGAAAACCAATATGTAAATCTTTCACATCTGCATCACTTTGTTAAACACTATTATCTCAACCATCTGATCAGCATGCTCATTCCCAAGAACAACCTAAACATAATGGTTCATCAACGAACCCTTATCCACATCAACAACTAGTCAATCTACATTAGTGAAAACAAACTACATATTAGCAATAATATGTAGATCTCCACCAACATATGCCAATCTCTCAACACCAGCAATCTCATTGCTCACAAAAAGATGCTCTACAAGATACAAGTCACCACCAACAACAACCAGATCATCCACGACCAAGTGCTCTACAATCTCCATGTCAGACTCAACCAATTGATCTTGAAAACCAATCTCCATCCCAACATCAACAAGGTTAGGAATATCCTCGGTAAAAACCTCAAGTTGCTCCGCAGGTTCTATATCAAACTCCACAAATTGATCAACAAAACCAACCTCTTCCACTTTGACCTTGTCATGCCATCTTCTCTCATTAACAAGTCTCTTAACTGGCCAAATAGCTCTCTTCTGCATCAGTAGACTCCAGCTCCACAAACATCTAAAAAATGCCTTCTTCATCCAATCCTTATCTCAATCATCTAAACTAGTTTCAAATTGAGCAACCACCTTCTTAGTTCAATCAACCAAACTAGCTTCAAACCAAGTAGACATCTTAGAAAAATTCCTCTCCACCACATAATGGAAATTTGCAACCATCTTAGGGTCCAATCCTCTTAGAGCCATCTCCTAAGATCTTTGTAAACCCTCTACAAAAAATCCTTCCATGCTCGTTGTGACAACCTTGAATTTTTTAAAAGTCAAATCGTAACCTGGCACCTCGCATGAAAAATTAGAAACCACGTCACAAGTCCAAGACTATGGATCTGCAATCTACAAACTCTCTATGATCATGCCTCAATAAGATCAGTCTTCCATCTTTGCATCCATTAATCCATCTGTAAGCCCTCTACAATTGCAAGACAGAACCACAATCTACCACCTTGCAAACAAAAGATCTAGGACTCCAGAAAGAAGATCCACCACTAGATCAAGATCAACTTTGATCAACATCTCCAACCTAAGTCCTAGTGCAAACTGTGACAACTCTGGTGGTCTATCTACATGCTCAAGAACAATTGTGCTATCATAAAATTCACCCAACCAAGGCCCTAGTTCACACTTCGACGATCTACTTTTACACTCAGGAACAACCAAGCTCTAGTACCACCTAATGTAGCACAAGGTATGAGAATCTCCAAAAGAGATGTCCTAGCCCCCAAAAAATAACCACATAGTAGAAACATAATAACAATGAAAGATTTGATATCAAATCACACCTCTTTATTTATAAAATAATTTTTACATGTAATGTGTTGGGCTATAAGGCCTTCCTAGTTATGACCAGATACAATAGCAATTACAATAATAGTTCTGTAAGATCCCTCAAAATCCAACCCATACACTAGCTAGTCTAGATCCACACTTTGGTAGAAACCTCCAAGATCTCAACTTGTGCTTGCAAGCCACCAAGAAACCTCATTTCTAAACCATAGCCACTAGCTCTTCTCACAAAATTTATCCAAGCTCCAAGTGTAAACTGCCTCACATTCGATGCTTTGTCTAGACACTCAAAACTCCACCACAATCCTGTTGTAAACTATCTCACATTCGGCACTCTATCCACAAACTTAGGAAAACTCACTCCTCTTCTTCCTCCTTTTCTCCAAGCTTCTACTAAGAAGAGATCACACCTTGCTCCTCTACTTCCTCCTTCTCTCCAAGCTTCTACTAAGAAGAGATCATATGCCTTGCTTAAATAAGCACTTACCACCCAAGATTTTACCAACACAACAAATGTGGGATAAAAGGTGAATGCAACTACCTTTCAAAAAATATTTAATTCCCCACCAAATACAACTAAGCTCCTACATCAACCTAAAAGTCATTAACTCTAACCGTTGAAGATAATCCTAGGAAATATTATGAAAGTTTTGTCATAAGTAAAAGAAAACAAGCCATGAAATACACATATCTCTATTACATTTTAAATTTCTTCCAATTTATGTCAATATCGTCCCAAATTCAATCTACATGTAATCTTATCTTCCTATAGAGGTTTTGTTTCTTCAAATTGTTTCAAAATCAACAAGCAAGAACTGTGACTAGAGAACCTATTTTTGAACATTATTCATTAGGTTAATTATATTTTACATAATATTTTTTTATTTCAATAGTTTTTCAAATATATTAAATATAATAATTTAAGAAAAGAGAAAATAAAAGTATCATATCTTAATAAATTGATTTAATATGTTATGTGACTTGAAACATAAAACTTAGAACATAATAGTAATTGACCCTAATATATAATAGAACTAATTAAATTTATTTGGATGGATCTTTTTTTTTTTTTAAACAAAAAATAAATAATACAAATAGAAATAGAAATCAAAATCAATCAATGGATGCATCTATATAGAAGTTAGGTGATTTGATTTAATATTAAAACATTTTTGAATTCTCACCTAAAATATAAATATTTTAAAATAAATAATAATGTCTTTAGATTGAAGGGATATCAAATTTTCATATTTTTTATTCTACGCACAAAAAACATCACCTGTCATTAAATTTTTATAACGAAATCATGAAATTGAAAATTTTCTTTTAATGTACTTTATTTTCATTAAAAAACATTAATCACATCCCATGATTTTTTTCAGTCTCTCTATTATCACTAAGAACCATTACAAAAATGTGCAAAACTAAAGGCATGCCCTAAAATTGGTAACTCAAACATTCAAAAGTAATACCCAAAAAGGATTAATAGAAAACAAATGAAACCTAAAATTTATGAACTGCTAGAAGATTAACATAATTTATGTACTCATCAATGGTCATATTGTGCAACTTAAAAATTTTAATGATTGGTATCATCGTTGAAATTAGCTGCAAATATGAAGTCTCTAAAAAATATTTTAAAAATCACCATTGAAAGAGAATTGTAAGATGCCATAGTTAACAAGAGGAGAGAGACAATTGGAAATTATTTCTAAACCTCTCCATTAATACCTAGAGATATTTCTTAAATAGTGTATATTTCTATTTTATTTAATAGTTTATATTTCTTCCATCTTTATGGCTGTAGCATCTTTATTTTTTGTGATGGTGTTATTTGAACTTGATTTGAATGAGAAAGTATTCGTCTTTGTAGTAGAATGTAGTTTCTGAATCATGTCTTTGTTTTGGATTCGTGACTTTCAAAGGAAACACACAAAAGCTCATAATTTTATCCTTAAGGACTATATATATTTGAAGATATCATAATCATAATTGTCTTTGCCAGTTTCTTCATTGCCCTCAAAATGAGGGTTGTAGCTTAGAAGGTAACAATTATTTGTTATTGTTATAATAGTTTCCACTTATCTATATATAAATTTAGTTAATATCTAAAGAATAAAATAAATCATTATATGAATAAGAGTGTTGAAAGAGCATGGTAGAATAAAATAAATCAATCCTATAAGGACTAACATGGAACATGGTGACAAGAAACTCAATGTTACACAAACTAATTTGGAATTTGGAATACATTGGGAACAAATCTTGCATTGTTAGAATGTCACTCAAAAAATAATCTACAAAACTTGCATTGTTAGAATGTGACCCAAAAAATAATTTACATAAATTAAAGTTTGTGCCATGTTTTCACCTTTTATTGAATAATTGTTGGATGAACTAAATTTTTCACCATATAGGGAAGTTGAGAAAGGAAATGAAAATTAGTGTGTTTCTAAAACTAGGGGCTTGTTCTAAGTTTATTTAAGGAGAGTAGAAAAAGTTTGTGTTTCTAGGCTTGTTCAGAGTTTATTTAAGATGTGTTAAATCTACTCAATTAAGAAACTAAACACCAATTTGGTCATTGTCTAAGTGTAATAAAGTGATGGATAGTTTTGAATACTCCAATCAATACCATTTCTATTGATTTGGTTAAAGTCCAATTGAGTGGTAAATTATGTAAACTACTACAATCATATTTACAAAAGTGATATATTATGTAGTTGTAAACTAGTCTAGAAGCCTGTAAAGCATCCAATTAGTCCCAATTTGGGAAAAAATCCAAGATTATGCACAACATCCTCATCCACATAGTCATCCAAAGACATTGAAATAGCCTTATTGGATACCGGCGCAACCTTTCTCTCTGCTAATACTGACTAGATTAGAAACCCTATACTTTTTGTTTTAGGCATTGCTCACGGATCTGAGATCTACCTCTCATGTTCCAGCGACCCTTCATTTGGGTAGCATGATTAGCTGCATGCTATT
The DNA here is from genome assembly GCA_028749045.1 of Cupressus sempervirens. NCBI lineage: Eukaryota > Viridiplantae > Streptophyta > Pinopsida > Cupressales > Cupressaceae > Cupressus > Cupressus sempervirens. Next base: position 149,148,592 of record CM053787.1, read on the forward strand.
AAAAGAGACTTGTATAGCATCCTTTGGATGATGAAGTTGAACACCTCTAAACAACTATAGGTAGGCCTAATGCAAAATGTTGATTATTGAAGTTGAGACAATCCTTTGTGTCAAGGACCCCAACCATTGCTCAAGGCCCCAAATCCTATCAATCACTTTCATCCATGAGCTGATCCTAGGGATGAGCACAAGTAGAGGAATCACCTTTCTAAAAAGCAACCTCATTACAACAGAGCCTCTAAGCCAAGAAAACACTCATTCCATTAGAGACACCATTCCTAGATGATGAAGAAAGCCTAAGGTAGGAAAAATTCACAAGTTATGCCAAGGACAAGAAACCCTAGCCCCTCACATTCACAACCAATGCAAAGCTCTGCAAACTCACCATTTAAACTAATATTTGTCATAGTATTATATATTATTAAATTTATTTATATTTTTAAAATTTTTGAATCATACCATGACCTATATAGAAGGAAAGAAATAGACCAATGTGTTTCATGAAATGTTGACATCAAGTCATAACCTTAACACTAATCCAAATTGAGTCATAGCATTTCAAAACATTTATTATAATTCTAATCTCAATATCAATTAAATATGATGTATATTTATAAACAAAAATATAACACAAACCTAATGCTAAACTAAACTAGAAACCACAACCTTAGACATAACTAAACGAAAAATTAACTACAATCTCAAGCAAAACCTTAATGAATTCAGGTTGAACTCTAATAGTAAACCACTTTGAATATTATCTCTATAATAAATTGAACTCTAATAGTAAACCAAATTGGACCCTCAAATAATAAATGAAATTAAACAAGTGAATGCGAAGAGTATGAAAATTCCTTTGTTGGTAATAGTTAATGTGTATAGCTAGAAAGTCAACATTCCTTTATTGGTAATAGTGAATACGAATAGTAGGAAATTCAATAGTCTTAATTGCCTACAAAATCCAATTTTCAATCAAGTATCAATTAGTGAATTATATAGATGACAAATTATAATCAAACAATGGATTACATTATACAGACAACAATTTACATCTAAATTAAAATTTGTAGTCAAGTGTATAGAGTGAATGACTTAAATTATTCTAATTACCACTGAATCACATCATTAGTTGAGCAACAATTTCCATCACAACTACACAATGGTTTTCCTAGCGTTTTATTAGAGATTCTAGGCAATGAAATATATTTTCTAAAAGATGCAATAGAGCAGATTAATGAGTGATTTCCAAAGCCCTATAGAACCATTTTCTCCCAACCTATTCGAAGAGTAAGGAACACCACAAGTGGTTTCTCCCTTCCATCCCCAAAAGAGTATACTAGCCTCTCACTGATTTTATCTCTAGAACAAGAAAAGCCAACACAAGGCTAACCTATCAGGCAGTTAGTCTCAGTTCTTGAGCATTGTGATGACTATGTGACCAAGAAAACTCAAAAAGAGAAGAATTTAACAAGAATACAAATTGCATTGTTTTAGACATAGTTGAAGTGGAAATTAGTGTGATGAACAATATCTAAGGCTATATATAATCAAATTGACAATCTTGCTTATGGATAATACTAGCCCCAGGAGGTATATGAGTCTACAAAGGATGATATAAAAGAGAATAAAATGAATTGACATGTCTATTAATGTAAGAAAAACACATAATACATCAACTAGAAACATAAAAAATGAATGCTTGTGAGGATGAGAATAGTTAGTAATATGAAGAAGATCATTTCCATGACATTTCCTTTCCACAAGAGTTGCCAGTTAGTAGTGGTGGTGGCATTGGGCAAGTGGGATGGTTGTGATAGTTTACATGTCTTGCATTTTGCATGCATACTTCTTTTTACTTTCTAGTGTTTCTACTTTATCAATTGACTTAATTCAATGGATAATTAGGGAAAATTTTGCAGACTGGATTGTTACATACACAATACTACTCTGATGGACAAGGGCGTGGTGATTATGATCAGTAATGGTAGTCTTAACATTTTATATTTATGTATTCATTGCTTTCATGGATTTCTTTGATTTAAACATTAGAATCTTAACCATGCTAATGAAAGTAGATATATCCTCTACTATTTGATTTTGATTCATGAAGAATGATTCATTTGAATGTAAGTTGTTATCATTATTCCCTTGCATACTCATACATTCATCAATCATTAGCATTAAACTGCAATTGATTTGTATATATTCTTTAGCATTACAAACATGCAATTTCATTGAGAGATTTGAGAGTTGTGGTATTTTCAGTTCCTGCCATGGCAGGGAACTATTGCCAAGGCTCCTCTCTTAACTAGTGATTATTCTTGAATATGGACGTCCACTCACATTGCATATGTTTTTCTATATCTCTTTAACACTATGCACATTCAAAGAAAAGATGCAATTTTTTTAGATTTAAAGTTCATTATTAATATTTTTCATTGATTTCATTGGATTATTTTTGGTGGAAACAAAATCTCAAGAAAACTTTGCTGATACCAAGATAGGAGAAGACACATTAATCTAGAACTTTTGCAGTGCACTACAAGATAGTCTAGAAGTAGTTTGAATATTAATAATTGTGCTTGTTTGATTGGCACTCCACATGACAGGAAAGTTTTCCCTTACCTTTCCACAAGAGTGTATATTACTAGAGGCTTGTTTAAGAGAACCAATGTGTAAGGTTAATAGCATCATTGCTAGCACAGCTGGCATTTAGTGTTTTTGTTTAACACGTAGGTGATATGTGTGAGCATAAGACTTTAGAACTGATTACTAGCCCTACAATGAGAACGAATGCACAACCTAAGAATTACCGCTTGTACTCTTTTTCTTCTTGGCGGGAGATGTTTTTCTAGTAAATTACTTGGGCTATCTAGTTTTAGCAGGTAAGTTTCTTTTAAAATTGAAAACTAAAGCTTTGAACACAATACTAATCCATACTCAGTCTTCCAATATTGAGGGGTTCTAGCATCTACATTTCTAAGTTCTCCACCACATTGAAGTAGAAAATAAATAAATTTAAAGTGGTCCATATTCTATCAAATATATGATTTAGGGAAAAGTTGGATAGAGACAATGGCCAAAAAAGTATTTACACATCAAGAACCATAGAAGCTTGAATATTCAATGTAAACATAAAATCCAAAGCCATTGAAATTCATTTAAGCTTCAACATAGAATTTTTTAAGTTTTCAACAAAGAAAAAGCCTAATTATAACTACTATATGTTACAAACATAAAAACAACATTCCAAACAAAAAGAACCCAATACTTGTCACCATTCACAAATTAAAACAAGAAAATTCAAAAAATGAAGCCTAACAAAGAAAGATGAAATTGTAAAAGCTTGATTACATTTTTTAGATAGGAAAGCTATATATTTATGCAAAAGTCTCCTCTTTATCAGAAAACAATACTAATCCATCTTTCAAACGGTAATGAGAAACATCAGAGAGGCAAAAACTACTATAGAACTATGCATATTCAAATTCCAGATCGGAAAAATGAAAATGTGAAGGGCTAAAACAAATGAAATTTAGGGTTTCATCTTATTTAACAAAATTGATAAGAAAGCTAAATTGGAAAATTATTACATCCACTCTAAGAAGTTATGCAATAGTAGGAAGAAAGTAAATACCTAAGTCCTAATTATCCAGGAGACACTACTCTAGAGGAAGCAAGCTTTTCCAAAATATCTTTTCAACCTAGAACCAAAATGACATTATTTTTCAATATTGACAGAGTGCGAGAATTGCTATTTAAAAGAAAATAAATAAATAAAAAATTACGTTAAAACACATATGATCTAAGCTCACAGGATGTGACAGAGAATGGGTGATGTTTTCTTTAATTTTGCCATCTTATAATGTGTCTGTATGAAGAATTTTTTTGTTTGGCACAAAGATTCTTATACCTAACTCTGTGAAAAACCTACACCTCATGTCATGCAAGGAATATCTTCAAGACAGGTTGTATTCTCTTGTTTGGGAAATTGTAATAGTGGATGTGGATGGTCTCCTAGTGAAATGACAATTGTCAATGTTTACAATTTTATCCTAATATTTGTAGAGAAAAACAAAAAAAAAAAATAGTAATTTCTATATATGAAATGAAATATTTCATTAAATATTTCAAACTATAGTCTGAAATGTTATAATTTAAAAAAGCACAGGTTTCAATGAATGAACCAATACAATGAAACAGGTTGAAAACTTTAGTCTCCTACCTTTTAAGGCAGGGACTAATAATATAAATGTCAAATGTAAGTGTAAATGATAAAAATATATGATAATTGTTATCATTAGATTTTAAGGTTTATTTTACAACCACCACTTTTTTGAATCTTAAAGAAATCATCCTAATAAAAATAAAAATAGAGATAATTATAAATGGATCAATGTGAAAGATTGAAAAGAACAACGAAAAATTAAGTAAAAAAATAGAAAAACTTATATCCTTTCAAACACACTTATCATTAACCATTTGACCACAAACCATAAGAATTTGTTATTAAGGCTTATGTTCCCCTACAATCCATTTGGAAGGCTTGGGAACATGTTTATCATTTTCTTTAGTGGAATGATTCCTCTTTGTATCATGGTTTTAGCTTTGCTTCTTCATCCATTTGGTGGAACAAGCTGATTCAATACCACCACCAACCTCTCGTTGTTTTCTTTCCAAAGCATGCCTCTTATTTGTTTAAGAAAGGTGTGAGGAACTTTAAGGACATTTGGGACTTTAGTATTTTTGAGTGGGCTTCATGGCTAAAGATTTAAAATCAATTTGCTCTTGATAACAAATACAAACTGTTTATCATAGTTGTGCAGTCATTAGTTCCACTTGAGTTGTCCATTAAAATTTGCACTCCAAGAGAATGCAACTTTTTTAAAGACTGGAAATGGTTCTCTTCATCTCATTTAAACCATTTTCCACTTGAGAAAGCATATTTGAGCTCCTTACCCCATTGGTTTATACTCCCTCATCTCAATCAGAAATGGAAATGCAAATTTAGTATGAAAAGATGGATCAATATGAGTGCACGAGTTTGGAAATACAAAGCTGATGCATATTCGCAATTGCTAGTTGGAAGGTTTTACACCACAAATTACCTGTTGGTGACAAATTAAAATACATTGCAGTGCAACCAATTAGGTGCCCATTTTGTTTGCATACTGAAGATATGAAGCATATATTTTAGGACTGCCCCTATGTGAAAAAGAAATGGAATGTTATCTTTAAAAAAATTCAGCTATTTTTCACCACAAATGGAATTGGAAGGAACCTCTCCTTGGGTTTCGCCTTCATGATGATTTTATTGCTGATTCTATTAGGCAAGTTATCTTAAAACATATTTGGAAAACTAGATGCAGCGACATTTTTTCAGGCAATTATTTGCAGGAAAGGGGCATCTTAATGTTGTACTTTAATTTAGTTTTTCAGGTTGCTTTTTTGTTGTCTGAAATATCAGATTTATCTATAAGGAATCCGTCGGCCATGGCTCAGCTACAGCAACTTAAAAACCAAGTGAATCAGCTTCAAAGTAATTGCCATATGGACCTTTGCAAAGTGTTTCATCATATCCTCTCAATGTAATGCTAGCTGTTAGTTGTTTTGTAGTGATTTGTTTTATATGATGAATCTCTCCTCCAGCTACCTCGTGTAGCTGTTATTCTTTGTAATCTTGCTTTGTTTGAATAAAAATAAAAATAATTGTTATTAAAGATAAAAATTGGAACCATACACAATGACCAACATTGGCCACAAGTTATTGAGGGAGGCCACTTTTCCATGCAAATTGCGAAACTGATTCGTGAGTCAACAGAGGGACAATGGAAAAGGTGCAACTATGGTTTCTTAACAAGCAAAATCATGAGAAAATAGAAGCACCACTGACATAAGCAAGAATTGAAATGGATAGATTGATGGGTCACGTTATCTACTACCGCCCCACTGATTCCAATAGTAAATTAAGAGACATTACGTACCGCACTAAGTCCGTAAAATATTTAGCTGTTAACGTCAATAGTTTTATGCCAAGTTTCATGTAGTTGTCTTACAAGGGAAAACATTTAATCTTTGCGTCATCAATTGGGATGGAATAACCAAATATTATCTTTCCTTCACGGGCTCATGAAAGACTAATTTTGCCGGACAGTAATCATTTTTTCTCAATTATGAAATTTATTTGTAAAGTCTTGAGGACTGTCCAAGTGCTTTTTGAAATAATGTAAAATGCGCAAACCAAAGCTATGATTATTATTGAAGAGAATACGCTCAAGATTTAGTGGATTTAAATTCACCACGTCTTAAGTGTTTCTTATACGTGACATACGCTTATTAATAGTTGAAAATCACATCTCGATATGGAGAAAACGGGGAAACTTTTAAAAATCGGTGGTTCCTTTAAGATCTTGCTTGTACCTTGAATTACACAATAATGTTGTCCCATTTCTCTACCTTTCCGTGTCGATTGGTAGAATTTGAGCTCCTTTCTTCTCCCTACGAAACATGTAGGCTTTCATTTAGCGTAACACGTCAGTTGCGACTCGTGTGTATTACCACCACTTCTGCTATTATTCTCCTCTAATTATCATTTTAAAAAGACATTTTTAGGTCACTTGGTATTATACAAGTTTAGAGAGAGTCTAAATGTGGAAAAGCTGAAATATTAGTTTTAGAGTTTCAACAAAAAAAAAAAAAAAAAGAAGTCAAATTTCAGCATAGGGATTAGAAACTTTAGGTACTCAAAGTTGGAAGTGCTCCTAATAGCACCCCTTGAAGAGATGAACTCCTTCGCTTGAGACAAAGCATTCTAAAAATAATTAAACTCCTTGGACCCAAAAAAATTCATTCTCAAATCCCCCATGATGATTTCCTAGAAAGGAATGTTAGACCACTGCTTACTTTTATTAACCACATATTTTTCCATGTTATCTCTCATAAGGACTTTCTAGGGCTCATTACCCCAGAAGGCTTTATAGATCCATTTAGCTGCAAGAGAAATCCCATGAGCTCTGATATCTTTTGACCCAAGAACCCCAAGCTTTTTAGGGAGGCAACACCATTCCCATTTTACATAGTGCCTCCTCTTAGAGCCCATATCATAAGACCATAAAATTTCTTTTAGGATATTTTCAAGTATATTATTATTAGATTTAGCAAAAATCCAAGTGGAGGCATAATATAAGTGATGAGAAGAGAGCACCTTCTACACAACCTACACTTTCACAATGTGTGTGTGTGTGTGTGTGTGTGTGAGAGAGAGAGAGAGAGGGGGGGGGGGGGGGGCGGGGGGGCACGGGGAGGGAGAGAGAGAATTTGTCATTTGATATGTTTCATATTAATCTTACTATAAATCCATTCACACATCTCATAGAAAGAAGACTCCATGCCAAATGGACTACCAAGGTATCTAATAATAGATTTAGGCCCAATCCATTTCCATCCCATATTAGTCAATCAACTAGGGGGCAATTTGGACCATCCAAGAACTTAAGATTTATGAGGGGCTAATTTAGAACCAGATGCCAAGCAAATAAAGTTAAGTCTATTAAGGGCCTTAGAGAAATTGTCTTCAAGAAATTCCAAATATAAAGCACTATAATTAGAAAATTGAGCATTGATATGTTCATGTACATCAGGAAGAGTAATACCATTAATGAGAGGTCCCAAAGAGCTATCCCTTAGAATATATAATAGGGAATTGATAGAGATCACAAAGTGAGAAGGGGCAATACAACACCCTTGCCTTATAGATCTTTGAAGTATAATAGGATCAAGAAGCTTCCCATTCACATCAATAAACGTAGAAGAATCTAAAAAAAAAATTTCAATCCATTTATAGTAGTATCTAGGAAACTGAAAAGCTTCAAGCATACCAATGATGAAGGGCCACTTAACTCTATCATATGCTTTCTCAAAGTCTAATAAGATCATTACCACATTTTGTCCCTCTATCCTAGGCTAGTGCATGGCTTCCAAGCTAGCATGATAAGATTCTCCAATATCTATCTTCCCTTTACAAATTCTCTTTCGAAAACTAAAAGAAAATTCTTAATAATAACTACAAATTCTTGTAGCTAAAACTTTAGCAATAATTTTAGATGAAAAATTGAGAAGGTTGATAGGTCTTAAGTTCATTACCAAGGATTCATTTCCACTTTTGGGGAGAAACTTGATAACCACTCTATTCACATTTCTGCCAAGAGATCCATAATCAAATGCATCATTATAGAAGCTCATAAGTTCTACTCCTATCCATTCAATATTTTCTTTATAGAACTCAATTGTGAGCCCATCAAATCTAGGAGATTTCTCATTGCCCAAAGCTTTGATGGCTCACTCAATCTCATCTTGTGATATGAACCTACTAATTTTGTTAGTCTTCAAATCCAATATCATTTTAGGGATCATGTCCAAACACCCATTCAAAGCTTCTTTTTATTTTAGACCAAATTCTAAGCAAAACCATTCTACATAAAATTTTAAGAAGTCATCTCTAGTTAGGCTAGGATAATTAGTTATACATTCCTCAATATGAATATCCTCAATTACTTCTCTCTTATGCTTGACTCTAATGATATTGAAACAATATCTTTGTCGTATGTCCCCTTCTTTTTACCTATTCACTCTAGCTTACATCCTTTGTCCTTGGATCCTATATCTATGCAAATATCTAAGCTTATGCTTAGTCAATATCATTTCATGCTCTAATTTGGGATCTCCTACTTTATTTTGAAGTTTGAGTTCTTCTTCATTAAGCCTAATTTGAACTTCATTCTCCAACTTCTTTTTGTCCCTTGCAATCTTTTTACCGATAATTTTGTATACTTTCCTCAAGGCATCCACTAAAAGATTCCATTAATTTACTAGTCTCTATGGATGATCAAACATCTTGGACAAGAGTGTCACCATTCTCATACCATCCTTAGTATGAGAATCTCTTAAAAGAGAAGTACTTAATTTGGATACTTTAGCTCTAGGAATATTGTTTTTATCTGCGCCATTATGATTAAGAAGAATCTTACTATGAATGATGAATGATTCGATAGAGAGGCAGGGATACTCCAATAGGAGAGTGACCATCCTTGGACTGAAAGGAGAAAAAAGATGAGTCACTATAATCCTATCTGGTTTGTGAAAAACTCTATTATTGCACCACATGAGCCAAATGTCATTAAAATCATTCCTCTTCTTTTTAAGAGGGTCAAACAGATTAAAACATCATCTAAATTTAAATAAAAAAATACTATTCATTTCCTTTGCATGAGCGTTTTAATCCTCCCTATTTATCACAACCATAAACAACCATATTAAAATCACCTACTTGGAACAATATTTTTTACATGGACAGTGGAGAATAGTATAAAAGAATCCAAATATTTAATTGATATCTTTAAAAATATAATTATAATGCATTGTTATTGTAAAGCTAATAAGGTGACATATTACATTATTCATTTGGCTATCCATATCAAAGACATTATGTTTTTTCATAAAAAAATTAACTTTGATTATGAACCTAAGGAAACCATTAAGACTTATTTGACAAAAGTGTCATGGGAAAGATAAGTATGAGTAATAAAATTGAAAGATACAAGCTCTCTTCTAGTAACCATTATGAACACGAGAAGGATTAAGTACATCTTGCCTACTAATTATATCTCAGACTCTTTATAGGTAATTTTTTAATTTTATTTCATCACTTTTATTAGGAAAAGGGATTTGAATTTGGTTATTGAGTGTAGAAATTTGGACAATCCTTTTTTAAGATAGAGATATGGGTTGTGCACCTAAGCGTCAGAAACCAAGCTCTTGAAAGGAATGAAAAGGACTTATTGTTTTATGGGAGAAACTTTAAAATGACAAAGTCATCATTTACCTAGAGAGGCTGCATGGCTATAAGTATGAAGACAATTCAAAGTTCATCAACTATTGGAATGGTAACATGATAAGTATGACTTACTATTGGTTTCATCTTAGAGATCACTAGCCTTACCTATAATAGCATGGAGGTTTATAAGGGGAGGAAAATGAAAGATGTGGTTATTAATAAATTTCCAAATAATGAGGAGAGGAATAATCTGCTTAAAGTGGGGGATTACAACTCCAATGAGAAGATTAAGCACATACGGAAATGTGTTGTCATGCATCTAGGAATATTTTACTTTGGATGATAGGTACTTTAGAGTTTGTAGCTTCAACTTTTTTCTGTTGACTCACTTGCATTATGGAGATAGGGTTTTCTTTACCATATATATTTAAGAATTCAAATTAAAGTATGCTAGAGCATATCAATAATTCTTGAAAAAAAAATTCCATGAAGGACTTATCTTTCTCTTCATATAATACTACAAAACTCACAACCCTAAACCTTGTATTAAGAATAAAAGAAAAGACAATGATGAAATGTATAATAGAGTGAGGCAAAAATCTTTCAAGGGTTAAAAGATTAAAAAAGGGAAGATTAATCTGAATAAAAAAATTAATGTTATGGAGACTATCAATGACTCTGAGAAGGGAACATAGGAAATGCATTTGGGCTAGAGAAAGGTGAATTTATGGTAGGATGAAACAAAAGCGATGGACATTGATGATGATTATTCTTATAGACATGTCTTTATTTCGTTGAAGAAGGATGATAAAGGTGTTATCCACCCATGTCCTCTAGTTAAAAAGAATGATAGAATTTCTCTAGAGAAAAAGGCCACTCACAAGGGTAACAAAGGAAAGGAAAAATAAATTATTTTCCACTCAAGTTAGGAATTTAGAGTTTAATTTAGCTGATTATCCTACTAATGATTCTACTATGGAACATTCTAACTGAACGAATATTTTTCTTGATAATACTATGACTAAATCTAGAGATATGAGTGGGACGAGTGACTTACATTCTATTTTTGACCATTCTAATTAGGATTTCCTTCAAATGAGGGTAACTGCACCAAGTTGTAGTGCCTAAAGGTGCGTTTAAGTGGAAACTTTTTTTTCAAATCAATAATTTCAGAACTTCAACGGAGTTTGACGCTAGTTATGATCAATATTGTAAGATATGACAAAAACTGAAGTAGTAGTCCTTTGAGTCTAATCTCTAAATTAATAAATTATTTTTTAAAATGGTTTAGTTTTAGGCCTTCAATAAAGGGGGGATTGAAAGTTGTACTATTTTCTTAGGAAAAAAATATAAAATAGTGTAAAATGTGGCCCCCTTAAAATTTTAACTTTTAAAAAAAAATTCTTTAATCAGTCTAGTCAAAAGTTACCTAATATTGTGTAGTTTATCAAAGAATTTTTGGGTATTTTTATAATGTGTATTTTTTTTAAATGAATTTTGTGAATGGACACATCCCAAAAATGTAAAATATCTATGAGCTCCCTCAAGAAACAATTCAAATCTAATCTAAAATAAAAACTCTTTTTTTTCAAAGTGTGTAGAATGGAGTATAGTTTCTAAAAAGCTAACTAGTTGCAAAATTCAATGAATGAGATAAAATGATGCAAGAGCATCTTGTATTAGAAAATAAAGAGGAAAAAATATTATTAAATAAAAATAGGAGGGAAGAGAAAGTGACAAAAATTAGAAGAAAAATAATAAAAATAAATTATAAAATACAAAAGAGGAGAAAAGAGGAATTTCTATTTTCAAGGTGCGTAGGTGGCATAAATAGAAAAATAAATAAAAATGGTTGTCATTCCATTTATCAAGGTTGAAATTCTAGAAGTTTGTGAACATTTCCTTAAATCATGCATTTAATATTTGTTGGTCCACGTTGTGGTCCTTAGTTGTATTTGGGTGGGAATTAAATATTTGTTGTAAGTTATTTGTATTTACCTTTTATCCCACATTGGTTGTGTTTGTAACATCTTGGATGGTAAGTGCCTATTTAAGCAAGGAATATGAGCATTTGTAATCAAGCTTCAAGGTGTGGTCTCTTCCTAGTAGAAGCTTTGAGAGAAGGAGGAAGTAGAGGAGCGAAGTTTTCTAGAGTGTGTGGATAGAGCGCTGAACCTGAGGCATTTTACACTTGGATCTTGGATAAAGATGGAGAAGAGCTAGTGATTGCAGTTTAGAAACAAGGAGGTTACTTGGTGGCTTGTGAGCACAAGTTTAGATTTTCCTTGGAGGTTTCTACCAAAGTGTGGATTTGAACTAGCTAGTGTTTGGGTTGGATCTTGAGGGATCTTGTAGAACTGTTATTGTAAATGCTATTATAATTGGTCATAACCATGAAGGCCTTATAGCCCAACACATCACATGTAAACAATTATTTTATGAATAAAGAGTTGCATTTGGTATCAGATTATGTATCTTGTATTGTGTTTCAGGTGTCTGCTTATTTATTGGGGGCTAGGATATCTCCTTTGGGGATTTTCCTTCCTTGCACTACATCAAGTGGTATCAAAGGGAAGATTGTTCCTGAGCATGTTGACAAATTACCAAAGTTAAGGTACATTACACTAGGACCTTGGGAGGATATGTAGATGGATCTATAGTCATGAAGATGGAAGGTTGATCTTGTTCAGGAAGATTGATCTATTGGTGATTTTTTGCAGAGGGTTTGCAAAAATCTTGGAAGATGGCTCGAAGAGGACTAGACCATGGGATGATTGTGAATCCCCATAATAGAGTGGAGAGTAGGATTAATAAGACAATAACTCAGGTAGATGTTGTTGTAGATGTTTCTTTTTTAGGAAGAGTTGAGAAACAAAAGAAGGAAGTTCTATGCTACTGGAGTTGAAGTCTACCTATTTGGAAGAGAGCTCTCTAGCCAGATAGAAGACTTGTTCAAGAGAGAAGATGACATAACAAGGTCGAGGTAGAAGAGTTTTGTTTTGTTGATCAGTTTGTGGAGCCTACTATAAAACCTATAGAGCAATTGGAGGTTGTTGCTGATGATATTCCTAACCTTGTTGATGTTTGGGCAAAGATTAGTTTTCATGGTAAATTAAGGTTGAGTCTGACATGGAGATTGCAGAGCACTCAGTCATGGATGAACCAGTTGTTGGTGGTGGTGACTTTTATGTTGTAGAGCACCTTGTTGTGATCAATGAGACTAGTAGTGTTTTGAGTTTGGAATGTGTTGATGGAGATCTACATATTGTTGTTGGTGTGGATTCACTAGTTTCTAATTTGGATGAGGGTTTGTTGATGAAGTATTATGTTTAGTTTATTCTTGGGAGTGAGCATGTTGATTGGATGGTTGAGATTTCGATGTTTGACTAAATGATATAGATGTGGATGATTTAGATGTTTTTTTTCTTGTCCTTGATGGAGTGGAAACCTTTGTTGAAGATGAAGATGGTTGTAGATCTTTATTTTGGCATCAAAGTGTGGGACACACTTTTATTTCTACCTAGGAAGTCTGTTGCAAGAGCATCTCACATTAGAAAATAAAGAGGAAAAAATAATTTTAAAAAATGGAGGAAGGAGAAAAAGATGAAAATTAGAGGAAAAAAAAAATAAATAAATTTAAAAATAGAAAAAAGGAGAAAAGAGAAATTTCTATTTTCAAGGTGCATAGGTGGCATAAATGGAAAAATAAATAAAAATGGTTGTCATTCCATTTATTGAAGTGTGTAGGTGGAATTCTAGAATTTTGAGGACATTTCCTTAAATCATGCATTTATATATTTGTTGGGTAACATGGTTGTGCTTAGTTATATTTGGGTGGGAATTAAATATTTGTTGTCTTAGGTATTTTTATTTACCTTTTATCCCACATTGGTTGTGTTTATAACATCTTGGATGTTAAGTGCCTATTTAAGGAAGGCATGTGAGCATTTGTAATCAAGCTTCAAGGTGTGATCTCTTCCTAGTAGAAGCTTGGAGAGAAGGAGGAAGTAGAGGAGCAAAGTTTTCTAGAGTGTGTGGACAAAGCACCAAATGTGAGGTAGTTTACACTTGGATCTTGGATAAAGTTGGAGAAGAGCTAGTGCTTCTGGTTTAGAAGCAAGGAGCTTTCTTGCTAGCTTGCGAGCACAAGTTTAGATTTTCCTTGGAGGGTTCTACTAGATTGTGGATCTGGACTAGCTAGTGTTTGGGTTGGATCTTGAGAGATCATGCAGAAGTGTTATTATAATTGCTATTGCATTTGATTGTAACTGGGAAGACCTTACAGCCCGACACATCAAATGTAAACAATTATTTTATGAATAAAGAGTTGCATTCAGTATCAGATTCTGTATCTTGTATTGTGTTTTGGGTGTGTGGTTATTTGTTAGGGGCTACGATATATCCTTTGGTGATTCTCTTGCCTTGCACTACCTAAAATCTATACCCCAATTAGTACATGTTGGTTTTTGAGAAAAATGAAAATACTTTCAAAATAAATTGTAGTTCAAAGGCTTGAAATAGTATGAATTAGAAATAAATTATATGGTTATTTAGCTAACACACAGATCTACAATATCATGTAACCAGAATATTATCAATACACATCCACAAGAAAACTTGAAGGAGAGCACATAAGAAAACTAAAGTATTTTTTGCATTTTTTTGGAAAATATGTCTCACACTAGTTTAGAGCCTCAAAACCTTTGGGTTGGATCCTCGAAGAAAATCAGAGCCTTAGGCATGGTTGAATCCACTTCTTTATTTAGTGTGTGTGTGCAATGTAAATTTTTTTTAATTCAAGTATTACAGATCACGCATGTGCAAGCTCTTTGTAAGCCTTATATTTCAATAGCGAGGATAGATAGGGAGAGATCAAAGGAGAGAGGTAGAGAGGGAGATAGGGTAGAGAGTGAGAAACAATAGAGGATTGGGAGAGAGTAAGGGATAGATGTAGAGAGAGGGAGGATGGGAGAGAGTAAGGGGAAAATGAGAGAGGATGAAGAGAAAAGGTGAAGCCCATTTCACATCTAGACCACCTAAGGGGTTTAGGGGGGCCTCCAATGCCATATTGCGTTGCATTTTTTTATGAGCCTAATAATATACTATTCCACCCCAAACTAGTAGTGGCTTGTTCACTAAAGATCTTATTGTTCCTTTCCTTCCAGATATGCCAAGTAACATATGGGGGGATAATTGACCACAAGTTTCTAAGATATGGGTGAACAACCAAGCCATTCCAATGAATAAAATTCTTTATTTCACTCTGTATACACCAGTAGACCTCCCATAAGGAAAGTACTTGCCTCCACATAACCATGGAAAATAGGCAGTGGATAAGTAGGTGTAGAATCGATTTTGCATCTTAGAGGCATAAACTACAATAGATAGTGAGTTGACACCCTCTATGCTGGAGGTTATCAATAGTGAGGATTGACCTAGCATGAAAAGTTGTCCACCAAAACAAGTTTATCTTTGGTAGGATCCAAAGGTGCTAGAATTTTCTCCAATTAGCCCTGGCCACCTCACCCCCATACAAAGAAGATAAGATGACTTAACTATAAACTCCCCTAAGGGTGTGAGCTTCAAAATTAAGGAATCCTCAACTAGAGCAAGGGGGATCCTATAAGCGTAGAGAAGGTCCTATAGCTCCTGACCAAGCTCCAACTCCATAGGCTCAAGGTTTTGGAAAGTAACCAATTGTCTTTCAGGGGTGATGAAGTTTCAAATCTAACAACCATACAATCTAGTACACATCTTACACAGAGGTAAGAACTTATTATGCATGAGTGGGTTATAATGAATCCATTGATCCTCCAAGAATTCAATATAATTAATATTCCCCATAATCCAATGAAACCATTTTTTTAGGATATTTCTAATTTTAACCACATTGTTCTAGATCTTGGAGCCTTGTGGGAGACCTTGTGCCCAAGGGAATTGGTCAGGTGAAAATCTTCTAAGATATTTACCCTTGATGATGTTACAAAAACTACCTTGGGAACTCACCAATTACTAGTCAATTTTGGTTAATAGGGCCTTATTCAAGTGTCTTATTCTTCTTAAATTTAGACCTTCGAGAGCTTTTAATCGATAGAATTTCTTCCACCTAACCAAATTCATTCTTGACTTCTCTTCAGTGTCAGACCATAAGAAGTTCTACTCAATTTTGTCAATAATGTCTCTAAATGTGCTAAAGATTTTTAAAATGGAGAGGAAATACACTGGGATGCCCTATAGGGAGTTGGAGAGATGTTGGAGTTTTCTTACATTACTCAAGATTTTTCCTTTCTAGCCTGCTAGTCTTTTTTGGGAGTATTCAACAAGACCATTACAAAAATGATTGGGGACTTCCTTTATTATAAGCAGTAGACCAAGATAAGTATCTGGGAGGGATGCCTCCTAGAAAGAATACATTGCACCTTTTCTCTCAGACTAGCAATGCTATTAAAGAAAAAGACTTTGATATTCTGGTAATTTATGCATTGACCAGAGACCAACGCATAGTGATTTAGGGTGTCTTTCTATTCTTTGCCTTCATGGATGAAGGAGATGCTAAATAAGAAGGTATCATCCACAAACTATTGTATTATTTGCATGGGGCACCCTGAGGTAGGTTTAATGCCCTTAATTCTATCAAAGTTAGTCAAAGAAACTAAATCTCTACTTAGCACTACTGCTATATTAATAAAAAGGTAGAGAGATAGGGGGTCACCTTGGCAAAGACCTTGGGAGGAAGAGAAGAAATTAATAGAGGCTCCATTAATGATCATCGAGAAAGTAACAGAGGTAACACCATTTTTTATAATACAATTAGCCTTCTCATTAAAGCCAAGTTTGGCAAGAATAGAAAAGAGGAATTCATGTCTAACCTTAGCATAAGCTCTCAAAATATCCAGTTTAAGTGCCATAACTAGGTTCTTAAACCTTTCCATAGAGTGTATTACCTCATGGCTGGTTACAAACATGTCAAGAATCTACCTCCCAAGCATGAAGCCATTTTGAAGGGGGCTAGTGAATTTGTCTAGGAGTGGCTTGATGTGATTCACAATAACCTTAGAAAGAACCTTATAAATTATGTTACATAGGCTAATGGGTCTGAAGTCTTCCAGTCTCTGAGGTTCCTCCATCTTAGGAATGAGAACAATGAAAGTGTGGTTAAGTTCCTTAGGTAACTTTCTCATCCTAACAAAGCCACGACATGCATGGATGACTTTGTACTTGACAATGTCCCAGAATTCCTAGAAGAAAGTAGGAGGAAACCCATTAGGATCGGGGGTTTTATATTGATCCATACTGAAGACAACCATTCTGACTTCCTCTTCTTTGACCTTGCACACCATCTTCTCATTCATCCAGTCATTAATTACCACTTGAAATGACCTTAAGATATCACTTTGCATGTTGCTACTAACTTGTTGAAAATAATTGGTTAATTATTTATTGTCTTTGATGTTAGGCAAAATATCATATCATTGTTGGTTAGCATTTGTAAAGATCACTCAGGCAATAAAGACAGTTTCCTATGTCCACTAAACATTCCTGTATATGTCAAGTTCGAAAGTCAGTGTTGATCATATTTAGTTCAATTGATTTTTATGGTGGTTCTAGTTGACTAAGGAGATGAATATTACATATTCTAAGTTGTGATCAAGCTAACTTGACAATGTGTAAGATATAAATATAAGGTAAAGTTGAGGATTGAATGTGTGATTAAAAAGAAGAAGATTCAAAGATGACAAGAGGAAGCAAATTTAAAGGATTAGTACAAAATCCTTTTGTAGCTCCAAAGATATATTTGATCCAGAAGAATCATGTATTAAGGCCACAAATGAGATCTACATTAAGCAATTCAATTGCATCATAAATTAGGTCATCTCATTGTTACTTTCTAACCATTACATAGCAATGATCTAAATCTCTTAACAGAGTTTTCTTAATAACTATTTATAAATCCTCTAACAAGGTGGCATTTCTCTTTGAAGTCTCTTGAAGACCTCTAACAAGGCCACTCCTAATAAGGTGATTAAATCCTCTAATAGGGTCACAGGTAATGGTGTGTTTTGTAACATTTAACATGGTTGGATCCTAATAAAGCTTGCTTCAGAAGAGTGAAAATAGTAACTAGTTTAAATTGGTGGTTTTTTGAAAAATTTGATTTCTATGTGAAATCTTGGTGTCACTTGTATTCATGCTATATATTTTATGTATTCAACTAAGTTAAGTTTAAAGTTAACCATAGTTAATCACGTTGAAATTAGTATATTCAATTATTGCTAAGTTATAGTTTATTCTCAGTGCTTGCCAAGTTGCGGTATTTGCTATGTTAACTGAGTGCATGTGGGTTTGCCAAGTAACGATAGAATATAGTTTAATTAGAGTTTATGTTTTTGTTTGCATTGACATCTAAGGGATTTGGGATTTATTTTTGTGGTAACTAATTTACCCCTACCCTCTTAGTTACTCCTCTTATATTTCCAACATAACTTAGGTGGCTAGGGGGTTGTACATTTCCTAGATATAGTCCAATTGACTTTATCTTCTATCTGATCCATTTTAATGACCTTGTGGTCATTATTGTCCATAAAATATTGAAAGTGTTTCTCTTTTTCCTTCTTGAGGCCAATTTATGAAAAAATGACATGTTTTTGTCTCACTCTTTCAACCATCGGACCCTAGATCATTGTTTCTAGAAGACTTCGTCCCTGTTTAGAAGGCTCTCCATTTGTCTTTACACTTCCTCTCCTCATGTTGTTGCTCAATCTGTATGTTTCTTTGTGCAACTTGCAATTAGAGAGCTTTTAGCTTCTTTTCAGTAACCTTCTTTTCCTTGGATAAAATTCTAAATGAGGATTTGCTCCACTCTCTCACCTCCTTTCTGATTCTATCAAATTTTCTAGAAATACAAAACATGGTCATGCCTACCACTAGCATGCAATATAGTTTCTGAATTCATTGTGCAAGTGTCACATGATCTCATACCTGAAATATTAGAGTAATTAGATATTTCCTAAATAACTCTAGCCTCTTAAGCTAAAATTTAGGCATCTAATAATTAATTCTTTTATTAATTATTTTGATGTAACCTAGGTTAGACTTTTTCGGGGTTTTGATCTCCTTCATAAGGAGAATTTATCATTGTAAAATTTAAGAACTGAGATTAATTCTTTGTTCATAATAGAAATCTCTTTTTTGCTCATCAAGGATGTCTCATCTATGGATCTAAAAATTCCTGCCTCTGTAACTTTTTTCTTCTCTTTTCTCTAATAGTTGTTTGTGTGCAGTTGATTCTTGGGAGTTTTGGGGTTGATCTTTCATCACTTCAAGATAAAAGGCCTTCATCTAGTAGCATTTTATGTCTAGGAGAGGAGCATCATAGAATGATCTAAGATGGTCCTCGGATACACCTTAAGGGAGGTGTGCTAGATAATGTCCCATCCTGAAAAGATTAGAGCTCTATCAAGCCTAACTTGAATCAAATTTTTCCCCAATCTGTTATTAGACCAAGTGAAATTAGAACCCTACAGATCAATATCAATCAGATTGATTCTTCTCAAGAAGTCCTTAAAGTCATGCATGCTATCCAAAAAATTATCCAATCCTCCCAATTTCTCTGAAGGGTACAACAGGGTGTTAAAGTGACCCATAAAAAAAACTTCTTGTCTCATAGAATCATCCATAGTGCTAGCCTCATTCCTGATAGCAAGCCTATAATTTTTATAGTAAGATATTCAAATTCAAAAAATATAGAATCATTAAAAGTTGAAATAAATTCAAAAATTAGTGATGGATGTAGCTAAAAAAATAAAAATAGTAAAATAGTAAAATAATATTTTTTAATGAAGACATGAATATCTTTAGAAAAAATTGTCTTGATGATGATAAGGGATCGTCTCTTCCTTTGACTAGTCATACTTCTCTAAAATCTACTACAAACTTATCTCTTAGCTATCATTTTCTTTGTTGTCCACATTGAAAATAAAAGAGATAACACATTCCCCACAATCCTCTTTAACTTTATTACCCTCACTCATGCCTTACCCTTTTCAATTCCCTCCACCACCATACTCTAAATTTCTTCCATCTTGCCCTAGTTGATGTTTGCAAAAGTAAGTTTGGTGTCAAAAAAAATTTATTATTATTTCTGTGGTATTGTGCTCCTCACCTTTCTATTTTTTTTCCTACTTATAATACTTTTAATTTATTAAGAGCATGTCACTGCTTAGCTTATTTCACATATTTTGGTTCTTATTTTTAAGTAGGAAATTTGAAATTTTAATTAATTAATTGAATAATAGTTTTACACACAAAAAAAAAAGAAATGAACTCTTTCAAAAAAATAGGGAAAAGAGTTTTGGACCCATGTGGCATTTTTGACAATCAGCAGCAATTGCTTATTTTCAACCAATCAATTTATACAACTTAACATTCTTGGCCTTTCTGTGGAGACTATTATAATAACTTTACAGAGAGTGAATAACCATAAAATAATCCTTGGTATAGAGAATATACAAAAAAAACCAAATTAAGAAAATATTAAAGCACAAAAGTGAATTTTAGAGTTACCTTGACATTCCCTATCAATTAGGCAAACACATTTGGGCTACATAGAAGGCTTGGGTCATTAGGCTTTCACTTCAACATTAAGGTCAAAATTTGCCACCCTCTTACATGTATCAGATCTCATATCTAATTTTAGGATTTCATCTAAACTACCCATGTTGTTGATTGTGCAACTCCTACAGAACGATTAATATGAAATGAGAAATGTAATTATAAAATAATAATATAAATGTCAAATATAATTATAAATGATAAAAAAAAAGTATAATGATTGTTATTTTTAGATTTTAAAAGATTTATTTTACAACCACCACTTTTTTTGAATCTTAAAGAAATCATCTTAATAAAAACTAATAAAAATAGAAATCAATGTGAAAAAACTAAAAGAGCAATTAAAATTAAGTAGAAAATAGAAAAATTTATATCCTTCCAAAGACACTTAACATTAAGCATTTGACCACAGACCATTAGAATTTGTTATTAAATATAAAATTGTATATTTGAAATTATTTCTAGTCACAACTAGGCATATCGATTACTTAACTTGGTCGATAAAAACGAATAATAATTATTGGACCAATGTTTCCTTCAAGTCGCACTACACTTAGATAATGCCTTATACTTTTGGTAAGAATTTATCAAGTGGCTAGATAACAACAGCATGCTATAATTGGAACCAAACACCATGAAAAACGTTGGCAAAATGTTGTTGAGGGAGGCGACTTTTCCATGCAAATAGGGAAAGTGATCCGTGAGTCAAGAGAGGGAGAATGGAAATGGTGTAACTATGGTTTCTTAACAAGCAAAATCGTGAAAATAAAAGCACCACTGACATAAGCAAGAATTGAAATGGACAGATTAATGGGTCACGTTATCTTCTACCGCCCCACTGATTCCAATAGTAAATTATAAGACATTACATACCCCACTAATTCCGTAGAATATTTAGCTGTTAACATCAATAGTTTTGTGCCAAGTTTCATGTGGATGTGTTACTAGGGAAAACATTTCATCTTTGCGTCATCAATTGGGAAGAAATAGCCACAGATCATCTTTCCTTCACGGGGCGATGACAAACTAATTTTCCTGGACAGTAATCATTTGTTCTCAATTTTGAAATTTATTTGCAAAGTCTTGAGAACTGTCGAATTGCATTTTGAAATAATGTAAAAGGCGCAAACCAAAGCTATGACTACTATCTAAGAGAATACGCTCAAGATTCAGTTGATTTAATTTCACCACGTCTAAAGTGTTCCTCATACGTGACATACAGTTATTAACTGTTGAAATTCACAAGTCGATATGGAGAAAATGGGGAAACTTTTCAAGTCAGTGATTACTTTGCGCTTTTACGATGATCTTGCTCGTACGTTGAATTACACAATAATGCGGTCCCATTTCTCTACGTTTCCGTGTTGCTTGGTAGAATCTGAGCTTCTTTCTTCTCACTGGGAAAAACTTAGGCTTTCATTTAGGGGAACAAGTCAGTTGTATTACCACCACTTCTTCTATTATTCTCCTCTAATTATCATTTTAAAAAGGCATTTTTAGTCCACTTGGTACTATACGAGTTTAGAGAGAATCTAAATGTGGAAACGTCGACATATTAGCTTTAGAGCTTCACCAAAAAAGTTGGGAGTCCTCCTGATAGCACCCCTTGAAGAGATGAACTCCCTCACTTGAGACCAAGCATTCCAAAAACAATTGAACTCTTTAGGCCCAAAAATTTCATTTAAAAATCCCCCATAATGATATCCTAGCAAAGAATGTTAGACCGCTGCTTACCTTTATTAACCACATATTTTTCTATGTTGTTTCTCATAAAGACCTTATACGGTCATTAACCCAAAAGCCTTTATGGATCCATTTCTCTACAAGAGAAATCCCATGAGCTTTGATATCTTTTGATCCAAACCTCCAAGCTTTTTAGGGAGGCAACACCATTCCTAGTTTTACAAGTGCCTCCTCTTAGAGCCCATACCATCAAACCATAAAAAGTCTCTTAGAATCTTTTCAAGCATATTAGTATGAGATTTAGCAAATATCTAAGTGGAGGCATACTCTAGGTGATGAGAAGAGAATGCCTTCTACACAACCTAAACTCTCCCAATATATATATATATATATATATATAGAGAGAGAGAGAGAGAGAGAGAGAGAGAGAGAGAGAGAGTATTTTCCATTTGATATGTTTCTTATTAATCTTACTATAAATCCATCCCTGCATCTCACTAAATGAAGACTCCATCACAAATGGAATACGAAGGTATCGAATAATAGATTTAGGCCCAAACCATTTCGATCCCATATTGGTCAATCAGCTAGGGGCAATTTCGATCATCCAAGAACTAAAGATTTACAACGAGCTACTTTAGAACTAGATGTTAAGCCAAGAATGTTATTTCTATTAAGGGCCTTAGCGAAATTGTCTTTAGACAATTCCAAATATAATTTGCTATGATTAGAAAATTGAGCATTGATGTGTTATTGTGCATTAGGAAGAGTGATACCTTTAATGGGAGGTCCCAAAGAGCTATCTCTTAGAATATAGAATAGGGAATCAATAGAAATCACAAAGAGAGAAGGGGCAATAGGGCACCCTTGCCTTATAAATCTCTAAAGTAAAATACAATCAGATAGCTCCCCATTCACTTCAATAACAATAGAGGAATATTAAGACAAAATTCCAATCCATTTAGAGAATTATGGAGGCAACCCAAAAGCTTTGAGCATACCAATGATTAAAGGCCACTCAATTGTGTCATAGGCTTTCTCAAAGTCTAATGAGATAATTGCAACATTCTGTCACATTTTCTTAGCCTAGTGCATGCTTTTTGAGCTAGTGATCTAAGATTCTCCAATATCTATCTCCCCTTTATGAAGCTTGTTTAAGTAACTAAAAAAAAATTCTTAATAATATCTATGCCTATTCTAGCAAAAACTTTAGCAATAACTTTATGTGACAAATTGAGAAGGGTGAGAAGTCTTCAGATCTTAACTAGGGATTTATCTCCACTTTTTGGGAGAAATTTTATAACACCTCTATTCACATTTATGACAAGAGATCCATAATGAAATGTATCATTATAGAAGCTCAAAAATTCTTCTCTTTTCCATTAAATATTTTCTTTATAAAATTTAGTTGGGAGCCCATCAAGTCCAAGAGATTTTACATTGGCGAAAGCTTTGATGGCTCCCTCAATCTCATTTAGTAATATCCCTAAATTTGTCACTCTCTAAATCTGATATCCTTTTAGGTATCATCTTCAAACACCCATTCAAAGCCACTTGCTATTGATCAAATTCTATGGAAAACTATTTTGAGGAAAATTTGAAGAAGACATCTCTCATTAGGCTAGGATTATTATTTCTACCTTCCTCAATCTGAATATCCTCAATTACTTCTCTCTTATTCTTGGCTCTAATGATATTGAAAAAATATCTTGATCATATGTCCCCTTCTTTTTACCTATTCAATCTAGATTGGATCCTTTCTTCATGGATCCTATATCTATGCAAACAAGTAAGTTGATGCTTAATCAAGATCAATTCACGCTCAAATGTAGGATCTCCTACTTTATTTTGGAGTTCAATTTCTTCCTCATTAAGCCTAATTTGAAGTTCATTCTCCAACTTATTTCTATCCCTTGCAATATTTTTACCAATAATTTGGTAAACTTTCATCTAGGCATCCACTAAAAGATTCCATTAATTTACTAGTCTTTGTGACTGATCACACATCTTTGACAAGAGTGTCACTATTCTAATAGAATCCTTAGTATCATAATCTTTTAATAGAGAAGTATTTAATTTGAATACTTTAGCTCCATGAATATTGTTGTTACCATGCCGATTATGATTAAGAAAAAGCTTATTGTGTATAGGTGAATGATTTAATATAGAGGTAGGGGATACTCAAATAGGAGAGTTTCCATCCATGGACTGAATGGAGAGAAAAGAGAAGTCACTATGCATCCTATCTGTTCTACAAAAGACTATATTATCACCCCCTTAATTATTGCACCATGTGAACCAAATGTCATTAAAAGCATTCTGCTTCTACTCAAGAGGATCAAACAAATTAAAACATCTTTTAAATTTAAATAAAAAGTAATTTTCATTTCCTTTCCATGAGTGTTTTAATCCTCCTAGTTTATCACAAACATAAACCACCATATTCAAATCACCTACTTGGAACAATAATTTTAACATGGATGGTGGAGAATAGTATAAAATAAACCAAATCTTTAATTGATACCTTTGAAAATATCATTATATAATGCATGGTTATTGTAAAACTAATAAAAAAACATATTACATTTCTTATTTGGCTATTCATACCAAACATACTATGTTCTTTCATTACAAAATTGGAGTTCTATTATGAACCTAAGGAAATCACTAGGCTTATTTGACACAAGTGTCATGGGAAATATAACTATGAATAATAAAAATGACAGATACAAGCTCTCTTCTAGTAATGATTATGAACAAAAGAATGGTTAAGTACATCTTGTGTGCTAATTATATCTCATATTCTTTATGGATGATTTTTAAAATTTATTTTCATCACTTTCATTAAGAAGAGGGATATGAATTTGGTTATTGAGGGTAGAAATTTGGATAGTGTTTTTTGTGATAGAGATATCGGTTGTGCACCTAAGTGTCAAAAACTAAGCTCTTGAAAGGAATGAAAACATTTTTTTAATTTTTTGGGAGAAAATTTTAAAATGGTGACGCCATGGTTTACCTAGAAAGGCTTCATGGCTATAAGTATGAAGACACTTCAAAGTTCATCAAGTATTGGAAAGGTAACATGATAACTATGATTTACTATTGGTGTCATCTTAGAGATCACTAGCCTTACCTATGATAGCATGGAGTTTTACAAGAAGAGGAAAACAAAATATGTGGTTATTAATAAATTTTAAAATAATGATGAGAGGAATGATCTTATTAAAGTAGGGGATTACTACTCCAATGAGAAGAATAAGCCCATATGGAAATGCATTGTCATTCATGTGGGCATATTTTACTTTGGATGGTAAGTACTTTAGAGTCTATGGCTTCAATTTTTTTCTATTGAATCACTTCAATTTTAAGATCGTGTTTTCATTCCCATACATATTTGAGTATTTGAATAATATTATGCTAGAGAATATAAATAATTATTGAAATCCCTTTTTACATGAAGGGCTTATCTTTCAATTCATATAATACTACAACTCTCGCACCCCTAAACCTTCTATTAAGAATTGTTGGTAAACAGATTTGTGACTTAGACAATACGCGATATAACCCAATGGAGTGTGTGGCAAATCAATTTCTCCAATAGTTTGATAGGCCCTTGATATCCAACCTTCCTCTGTACTTGGAGGGGTAGCTCCCTCATGTGATATAATTTTGAAGTTTTCAAATAAAAATGAAATAAAACTTTAAAAGATACAAAGAAAGTCATTGATGAATGCACCACCACACAAATTCAAAGATTTCATAGACTAACTTAAAATAACTAATAACAACAATCAATATCTATGCTTGATAATTATTACAAGCACAATGCTAATCCAAAGATTCATAAACATCTGCACAATATTGTGAGAATGCTCATTGCAAAGAGAATCAACATTTCTAAAAATTTAGATTCAGAATAAGAGAACTCAAATTGCAGATTCCTTTATTTTCTTACACTAAGAACCTAAAAGGAATTTTTTGATTACAAAGAGAAAATTTGTACACACTTTCCAAATATTATCTTTTGATCAAAATTTTAGCATAGTGTTCCCTTTCTCTAAAGTCCAAAATGTCCCTTTACAAAGCCAAAATGATCCCCTTTTAGAGAGATAGAGGTTAAGAACTATCCTCTTGTGCTAAATAACTACTTCCCAAATAAATGATTTGGGTGAGGTTAATTAACCTCTAGAGAATTAACCTATATGACCTGAAGCTTGGATCTTAGACATGTCCATCGAATAGTGACCATATATTCATCAAGTCTCCAATTGCATTTAGAATTTTGAAGCACCTCGTTCTTCCAAGATTATGGTCCTTTGAAAAATAGAAAAGGTCATATGATGATATGATCAAATCTTCCATACATATGCTACATGGCATTGATCATATTGGATGATTTTTTTTTTACCCATTGAACATCAAATGTTCAAATTAGCATATCCACAAGCCTTTGAGAGGTTTTTGAGAATTTACATGCCTCAACTTGTGATATGTCCTCACAAGAATTGCATCTAAATTACCATTGGAAAAGCTCATTGAAATACTTGGTGCATGGTAGAATTTTATCAAACATTGAGCATGATTAGTTTTTTGAGCTTTTACAAATGTGGTTCTTTATAAAGGTCCTCCAACGACCCCCTAAACATCATTTGAGTGCTTCCACTATGACTTGTGTAGGAAGGATGACACCTTGTTTGTTTCTCCAAATAGAATCATTTTACTTCACTGCTCAAGACAGGATTTTCAATTTGAGAATGCTTTTTGAAGATTAGTGATAGCATAGAGTACTTTTCGTACACTTGGTAATTGAATATGTGCATTTTCTTTTCAAATCTCGAGCATTTTTGTCAAACAATTGACATTATTACCAAATATATATCATACTACACACTTCCTTTGGGTAGTATCAGATTTCATCCTCATGGGATTCACCATAGGTTAGGGGCACTGACTTCTCACAATTTAATTCTTTGGATTCTTCCTTCAACCGATCATATACAAGCCACAAGCTAGCATTATATAAAATAGATGATGCTTAATGCTTTCCTTATTGTGTGAGTAATAAGACATTCTTTTCTCACATGGCCTCTGTAATGACATATCATGGGTTGAGAATAGATATTCAACCAAATAGTTCACATACTTGTGTATGGTCAATACAAAGAGACATCAGATAACCAACTACAAAAAAAATCCCATCCTCCTTTCTCTTTGTGTCACAGTTGAGAGTGTTCAATGTTGCTCATTTTCTTAAGCATCTATAGTATTCTATCACAAACCATAAACAAAATAGCCTTCATCTTGTGCATTGCAGGCCCTCATAAAGTGACTGATTTCTTGTGGGTTTTATTTACAATCCATCATAGAAATTTTGAAAAACTACCTTAAAAGTGAATTTTCAAAAGGCTTTTCACCAAAACCTTCCAATATTTGATCCTCCCTATTAATTATGCATCATAATCCCTCTCCTTCCATCATGTCGTCAAATGGCTTGTTAATATTAGAGAGTGGGAGTTGGCGAGTTTTGAACTTTTCTAGTAGAATCTCCTTGTTCATATATTTATCCACCAGACCTAGAATATCTATCTTGGGCTTATAGTTCATAGAATTTTTTCCATCAAAATCCAAGGGATGTCTTATTTTTTTGATATTATGTCAAGCATTAACAAAAATGATGTTAGATTGAAAGCCACATAAAATGACTATTTCATGGATCTGTATACAATCTTTCAAAGATGTTGTATTCACACAAACAGGAAGAATGGTGGATAAGGTGAAGTGATTAAGTTGGATATTCATTCATTGCATTTGGTGGAATAGAGTGAATGGCTCTTGAAAAAGTCCATGGTTTTTTTGTAAGCTGCAATTGTCAGATTCCATGAGAAAACATTTGGTTTAGGCATTCTATCAAATACATTGTGCATATCTAGCAAAGTTCCACACTTGAGGCATTAATAATGCAAAATGACTATCACCCATCTTAATTAGAATCCTAGCCTGATCTATAGTAGTTTGGAAGACACATTAAAATTCATTTGTCACAATTAGTGCACAATATAATAAAGGACCTGCAATAATGACATTTTGTCACATAATTAACATGTAATCTGGATAGACTCTCTTCCTCATGGTTTGAACATGAACTCTCCATTCCTAAAATGTTCACATTTTAGTATCAGTCTCTTATCAACTATAGAGTGTGTTTAATGAGATAACTTCTCCATGATATGTTCAATCAAATACATGCCATGTTCAATGCCTATTCTCCATGATCTCGTTTACCTTACCTTTCAAAATTTCAATTGGACTGAGAATTATATAAAAGAAACACTAAATACTATGTTTCCCTAAACTTCTACATTGGAGAAGCTTGGAGGATGGTAGGAAAGGTTATTGGATTAAAAACACCTAGTAGTATTGTACATATATTGCAGTCATGATTGAGCATTAAATCAAACAATCCCTGCTCATCCTCTTCAAACATAACTTCTTGAACATTTACCATATCTGTGACTATGCTTGCATATACCCAAGCCATGATTATTTGATCTCTACTCAATTTAACTATGGAATCTACATTGTCATTCTCATAGTCACATCTCCAAATGCTCTATTTTCCTAGATATATTGAATCCATTACTTTAGATCTTGTGATAGCTTCATTTTCAATGTTCATTATTTCTTGGTCATCTTGATGACTGAGATCAACTTCTCTTTTCTTTGTTCTTTGTTGTCACAATTTCCTACATTGAAGCTTTGTTGGATTATCACCAATTGAATAGTTAGCAATAGCATTAGCTTGTGATTCATCCTTTCAATTCTCTTCTTTTACTAACCTGATCAAAAAGGTTAATAACCACCTCCAAAATACATATTTTGGAGCTTGACCTTAACCTTTGAGATAAGAAGTTAAAGTTAATGATAAGGAAGGAAATACATGTTTTGAGCCTCTAACCATAAACTTTTTGTATGAGAGGTTAAGGTCAATAATTCAGAATATGTGTTTTGGAAATTTATCTTAACCTCGTTTTGATGGAGATGTTAAGATTTCAAAGTGAAACATGTGTTTTGGACCTTGAACCTTACCCTGTTTAATGGTCAATGGCTAAGGTTAATAGTTCAGAATACGTGGTTTACAAATTTATCTTAACCTCTTTTTGATGGAGAGGTTAAGGTTTCAAAGTGAAACACATGTTTTCGACCTCGTACCTTAACCTTTTTAAAGATTAAGAAGTTAAGGTTAATGGTTCAAAAAATGTGTTTTGGAATTCTATCTTAACCTCTTTAAAGGTTAATGGTTAAGATTTTGATTGAAAATATGTATTTTGGATCCTTCCAGTAACCTGTGACAACTTTTCACTTGGGAGCTGGATTTTAAAAATTTGAAGTGCTAGATAGAGCTAGGAATGAGCTAGAGATATTTGAAGGGAAAAATTTCTCAAACATTTTGAGAGTAAGTGACCAGTTTAATGCTTAAAATAAGCCATATTCTGATAATAACAATAGTTCAAAAAGGTAGGAATGTAGGCAATTTTGACATCTAAGCAACAATTGGCTCTAT
This sequence comes from Cupressus sempervirens, assembly GCA_028749045.1. Lineage (NCBI taxonomy): Eukaryota > Viridiplantae > Streptophyta > Pinopsida > Cupressales > Cupressaceae > Cupressus > Cupressus sempervirens. The sequence goes on from CM053787.1 coordinate 149,178,279, forward strand.
CTAGGGACAATAAATTTATAAGGACAAAGCTCAAATCTAGAAAATTTAGAACAATGCTTTATCCATTTGGGTTGAAGAGTCACCTCAGGAACCACTTTGCAAGGGAGGAAACTATGCACCAAAAACTAGACAACTAAAAGAAAAACTAGACACAACAGACACTCCTAACTAGACTATATACAAGGTAGGTTTCCCTACCTCTAGTGGCTGAAGGTATAATCATACAAATCCATTCACTGGATGGTGAAAATAAATACAAAGGCATGCTAACATCTGGTGACTTTCTAGTTCCTATGGATTTAATTATAAGTTCACTCTTTGAATTCCAATTTTGAGATTCCTAGCTTGCTTCACATCACTTGATAAAGGAATGTATCCAAATAACCATCTCTCATAAAAAATATTTGACTTTAGAATCAACTCCACTTCATGTTGGATGTCATTGATGACTTCATTTTTAAAGAGTTGAAGGATAAGGCTCTCAAATTTTTGAATGCTTTTATGATACTTTTCTCCAATTGATAAATCTTCTACTTGAAATTCTAGTGATTGGTCATCATGAATTCCTAAATTTATTTCTAAAACCAGACACTCTTTCTTTTCCATGGGGATGATTGCATTTATATTCTTTATGAAATTATTCCAATATGAATGCACATCCTTGTCACACTGGATCTCCCTATGATGTATTTCACCCTCTTCTCCCATCAGATCACTCAAACAAGAAACAATCATCTTTTCCATTTTGGTGCACACATCCTGTAATGAGTCTATCTGATTAGGAATATTGATCATCAATTGATATTGATGTAAGGGTAATTCTTTTAAAATAGCATCATCATCTATGCCTTCATCTTCATATTTTTCAATCATTAGATCACAACACATTTCTTCAAGGCCAAGTACTTCTCTAGTGTGAGATACCATCACAATGCTTTCTTCACTGTAGTTTCCACTTGTGAATTTGAATGCTTCAAATTCAAGTTTCATGCATCTTCTCTTACTTGAATCCTATCTTTAATTCTCATTTCCATCACACCCATTATCAAATTCTCATCAATGTTTTCACAAACTTGGTTCATTGATTCTTCTTGATGACCATCTTCAGAAAATGGGAGAGCTTCATATTCCACTTGCATGTAACCTTGAAAATTATTTCTTGAAAACTCATCATATTTCTCTTGAAAATGATCTTCTACTCTTGTGATGATCATACCACCTTCTAAAAACTCGTCAACATCCTCAAAAATAAAGACTTCAATCTCAAGAGTTAACAAATATGTCTACATGATTTCACTTGAGGTAATTTCTTCATCATTGGTAATGGTAGAAGATTGTGGAAAATATTCTAAAGAACTGACTTCAATGATAGATTTCTCATCATTAATGATTAGGGGTGAATGAATAGGAAGGGCTTCACCACAAAGGAAGTCATCATCCGAACCATTGAGGTAGCAAGTAGGAATAAAAGAAGTATGAAGTTCACCTTGATCCACATTCCCCTCATCCTCAATAATATGTCATGTAGTTTCTTGAGAAACATTTGATATTTATTTTTCTTTCTAATTAGGATCAAGATGATTAAATAATTTCTCCTAGGTTTTGAAATTTTCATAGTGATGCCTTGATACATTAGAAGACCCTTCTTCTTTCATAGACTTCATTTCCTGACCATCTCTTTGATTTTACATAGAGTCCCTATCTTCTTTCATACATTATCTAGATGACTTCTTTCTAACATTTGGATTGGGAGATGTTCTATTACCAAGGAAATAATTCTTCCATGGTCTTCTTTCTCAAGTTCTTACAATGTTTGTAGTAAAGAATGATGTGATGTACTTTGTCAAGATCCAAGCATGCATTGCCATAGAATATTTTTAAAAACTCAACTTGATTGGGATCAATGGAAGTATTATTTTGATGAGAAATATGTGTAAGTGTTGGGACACTTTTTTTACCATCATTATACATCCTCGATTCACATGAATCACTTTTCTAATCAGTATGTTCCTTATGCTTGCATGTGGAACTTCTTTTTGAAAATGACTTTGGTTTGTGAGTGAAAAAATGATTATCTTTACCATCTTCTTCATCTATCTTTTGCAAAGTTTGGAGAAAATATGGATGGATCTTTTCTAGATCTAGTTTCTCCCCACCATAGAAACTCTTCAAGAAGATATCTTGCTTAGGATCCATGAAAATCTGATTTTGTTGAGAGACAGGTGAATGAGAGACCTTCCCATTATTCTTCATTTCTAATTTAGATGAAAGACATTTTGTGAAGAGACCTTTATCTTTATATGTTGAACCTTTTTCAAATAAAGAATCATGATTATGACAAAAAAATCCATTATCTTGTTCGATCTTTTGAAAAAAATGAAGCAAGGATGAACCATTCTAGGATCTAGCCTCTCAGCACCATAGAAATTCTTCAAGAAATTTACCTATAGAGGTTCATCAAGAATCTGTTTCTTTGAGTATAAAAAGTATTCTTTGTCACTGTCACTATCAGTATCACTTTCCACTTTCCCTTTGTAGCAAACCATGTTTTCAATTTGAACCTCAGATAGAGACACCAATATTCAATCTTCTAAATAGAGTTGCCAGCCTTTATTCAAGTGTAGGTACCTTTATTAGCCAACTTACTAATTATTATTTACTTGACCTTGGATGTGACCAATATTTTCCCTATTTCTTCTTGGAATAACAAGTATTCTTTCAATGAACACAACATGTTGACTAGTAGGAGCTCTTCACAAGATTTTCTTGAATTCTTCTTCTTCTACAACTCAATTTAATTGGTGATATTGCTGAACATTTCATCTACACCTCCAAGCTAGTGCATTCAAATCTGAAATAATATCTTCCTAGGTATCTTGGAAACCATGATTCAGATAGAGAATTGGAAGCACATTCTCATATGAAAATACCATGTTATTTCATCACAGGTGACTGATTAATCTTTCTTTTTTTGGTCCCTAGCAGAGTTGCAAAAATGTGTTGGTAAACAGATTTATCACTTAGGCAATATGCCATTTAACCCAATGGAGTGTGTGGAAAATTGATTTCTCCAAAAGTTGGATAGGCCCTTGATATCTGGCCTTCCTCTGCATTTGGAAGGGCAGCTCCCTAATATGATATAATTTTAAAGTTTTCAAATAAAAATGAAATCAAACTTTAAAAAATAAATAGAAAGCCAATGATGCCAAATGCACCACATGACTTCAAAGCTTTCCTGGAGTAACTTAAAACTACTAAAAATAACAATCAAGATCTATGCTTGAGAACTATTACTAGCACAATACTGATCCAAAGATTCATAAGCATCTGCACAATACCATAAGAATACTCACTGCAAAGAGAATCAACATTTCTAACAATTTAAATTTGGAAGAAGAGAACTCAAATTGCATGTTCCTTCATTTTTTTGCACCAAAAACCTAAGAGGATTTTTTTGATTGCAAAGAGAAAATTTGTATACACCTTCCAAATATTATCTTTTGATAAAAAAACTTAGCATATTGTTCCCTTTTTCTAAAGTCCAAAAAGTCCCTTTAAAAGGCCAAAATGATCCCTTTTTATAGAGATAGAGGTTAAGAACTACCCTCTAGTGATTAATAACTACTTCCCAAATATGTGATTTGGGTGAAGTTAATTAACCTCTACAAAATTAAACTCTATCACCATAAACTTCGATCTTAGCCATGTCGAATGAATAGTGACCATATGTTCATCGAGTCTCTAATTGCATTTAAAATTGCAAAGCATCTCGTTCTTCCAAGATTACGGTCCTTTGAAAAATAGAAAAGTTCATATGATGATATGATCAAATCTTGCATACATACCCTCCATGGCATTGATCAGATTGGATGATTGTTTTTAATCATTGAGCATCAAATATTCAGATTAGGATATCCACAAGCCTTTGAGGGGTTTTTGAGAGTTTACATGCCTCAACATGTGATACGTCCTCACAATAATTACATCTAAATTACCATTGGATGAGCTCATATAAATACTTGTTGTGTGGTAGAATTTGATCAAACACTGAGCATGATTATTTTCTTGAGCTTTTACAAATGTGGTTCTTTATAAAGGTCCTCCAATGACTCCCTAAACATCATTTGAATTTTTCCACTATGACTTGGGCAGGAAGGATGATACCCTTTTTGTGTCTCCAAATGGAATCATTTTACTTTGCTACTTAAATCGAGCCTTTCAATGTGAATGTTTTTCTGAAGATTTCTGATTGCACAGAGTACTTTTCATACACTTGGTCATTGAATATGTGAATTTTCTTTTCAAATCTAAAACATTTTTTTCAAACAATTGACCTTATTATCAAATAGATATCATACTATACACTTCCTTTGGGTGGCATCAAATTTCATCCTCATGGGATTCACTATAGGCTAGGGGTATTGACTTTTCACAACTTAATTCTTTGGATTCTTCCTTCACCTAGTCATATACAAGCCACAAGCTAGTATTATATAAAATAGATGATGCTTAATTCTTTCCTTATTGTTTAAGTAATAAGAAAATATTTTCTCACAAAGCCCCTCTAATGACATATTGTGGGCTAAAAGTAGATATTTGACCAAATAGTTCACATACTTGTGTATGGTCAATACAAAGAGATGTCAGATAACTGGCTACAAACAAAAATCCCATCACCCTTTCTCATGGTATCATGACTGAGAGTGTGAAATGTTGTTCATTTTCTCAAGCATCTAGAGTATTGTATTACAAATCATACACAAAATCTCCTTCATATTATGCATTGTAGACCCTCATAAAGTAACTAATTTCTAGTTGGTTTTATTTACAATGCCCCATCATAGAAATTCTGGAAAACTACCTAGAAAGTGAATTGTTGAAAGGCTTTTCACCAAAACCTTCCACCATCAAATCCTCCATATTAATTATGCATCCCAAGCCCTCTCCTTCCATCATGTTTTCAAATTCCTTATTAATATCAGAAAGTGGGAGTTGGTGAGTTATGAACTTTTCAAGTAGAATCTCCTTGTTCATATATTTATCCACCAAACCTGGTATATCTATCCTAGGCTTATAGTTCATTGATGTTTTGACATCAAACTTGAAGGGATGTCTTGCTTTTACAATATTATGTAAAGCATTAACAATAATGGTGTTAGATTGAAAACCACATATAATGATTTTTCCTTGAATTTGTAGACATTATTTCAAAGATATTGTGTTGGCACAAATAGGAAGAATGCTAGAAAAATGAAGTGATCGGGCTACATATTTATTCATTTCATTTGGTGAAACAGAATGAATGCCTCTCAAAAAAGTCCATTTTTTTTTTTAAAGCTCCATTTGTCACATTCCATGAGAAGACATTTGGCACAAGTATTCTATCAAATACTTTGTGAATATCTAGAGAAATTCCACACTTGAGGTGCCAATAATGCAAAACATCTATCACCCATCTTAATTAAAATATGAGTGCAATTTGTAGCATAGTAGTTTGAAAGACACATTCTTCATTTGTCTCAATTGGTTCAAAATATAATAAAGGACCTCCAATGATGACATATTTTCATATAATTAGCATTCAATCTAGGTAGACTCTCTTCCTCATGGCTTGGACGTGAACTCTCCATTCCTAAAAAGTTCACATTTTAGCATCGATCCCTTATCAACTATATAGTGTGTTTAATGAGATAGCTTCTCCATGATACATTCAGTCAAATATATGCCATGTTAAATGTTTATTTTCCATGATTTCCTATATTTCCCTAAACTTCTACATTGGACAATCTTGGAGGATGATAGTAAAGGTTATTGGATTTTAAACACCTACTAGTATTGTACATATCTTGTAGTCATGATTGAGCATTAAATCAAACAATTCCCTCTCATCCTTATCAAACATAACTTCTTGAAACTTTACCATATCTATAACTATGCTTCCATATACCCGAGCCATAATTATTTGATATCTACTCAATTTAACTATGGAATTTGCATTGTCATTCTCATAGTCACATCTTTGAATGCTATATTTTCCCAAATATGCTGAATCCATAGCTTTAAATCTTGTGATAGCTTCATTTTCAATGTTCATAGTTTGTTCATCATCTTGATGAATGAGATCAGCTACTCTTTTCTCTCTTCTTTGTTCTTGTAGTTTCCTGTGTTGAAGCTTTGTTGGATTATCTCCAATTGAATAGTTAGCAAGAGCATTAGCTAGTGATTCATCATTTGAATTCTCTTCTATTACTAACCTGATTAGAGAGGTTAATAACCACCACCAAAATACCTATTTTGGAGCTCCTTAACCTTTGAGACAAGAAGTTAAGGTTAATGATGGGGAAGGAAATAAGTGTTTTGAGCCTCTAAGCTTAACTTTTTGCGATGAGAGGTTAAGGTTAATGGTTCGAAATATGTGTTTCGGAAATTTATCTTAACCTCTATTTGATGGAGAGGTTAAGATTTCAAAGTGAAACACATGTTTTGGACCCCGAACCTTAAATTGTTTAAACATTAATGGTTAAGGTTAATGGTTCAGAATACGTGTTTTGGAAATTTATCTTAACCTGTTTTTGATGGAGAGGTTAAGATTTCAAAGTAAAACACGTTTTTTGGATCCCTATTCATGTAAATAAGTACTTTACTATTTACACTTACTTAAGTTTACTTAGGTTAATGCATTGTTTAATTATTTTGCATTATTTAATTATTTTTATTTGTGAGACACTTGGGAGTTTGCACACCTTTTGAGTTGTCATGTAGACAACACAGGACTATGCAACTCTATTTGAGCACATGGTGTCTACAACACTGTTTTGTGTGTCCCAGCCTTGTAGGCTTATCCTCTCATCACCGCACTTACTTTTGTGCTTAATGAAGGATAATCCATATCTAATGGACATGTGCTTGGTTGTATGACACTTCATGGTGCTAACTTCTATGTATTCTAGAAGCTCTCTTGAGGCCTTTATATTCAGGCACTCCTAGTGTACTCGGTGAATCAGTTATTGAATACATTGTTATTTTGATCGTACTCTCCATTTTGGTCTATAGTTGTGCTTGTGTTTGAGTTCTTAGTTCTTCGGTGAATTTTTCCCTTAGGAAAATTCTTACATAGTATCAGATCAACTTCAAGACTTTCTCATCACAAGCCGTTCGAGACCTCTTTCTTGCTTCATCACCTCAACTCGAATCCGGAGTGCTGCAGAAATTGGGAGCATCCAGCACTAGATCTGACCTCTCCATTGTGTCTGAAATGCTGAACTGATGAAAATTGACTATAAGCATTCCCACATTGGCTCATAGTTGACCGTGAAGAAATTTTTTTTTGCAAATCAGAACCCAGAGGCCTTGATTTGCAGTATGGGTATGGTCATTTTCACAGATTTATGAATTTATTTTCGGATCTGTTTGTTTTCTCTGTATTACCTGTATTTCCATCATATTTTCTTGAAATATTTTGGAAATTTTTTTAGCCCTATGGGCTAGTAGCAGAGGAAAAATATTTATACAATATTGAGTTGTGAGCTCCTAGCCTGCACAGCGAATATTATTATGTATTTCACAGGGTATATATTTGCGGTATGGGTATGGTCATTTTCACAGATTTATGAATTTATTTTCGGATCTGTTTGTTTTCTCTGTATTACCTGTATTTCCATCATATTTTCTTGAAATTTTTTGGAAATTTTTTTAGCCCTATGGGCTAGTAGCAGAGGAAAAATATTTATACAATATTGAGTTGTGAGCTCCTAGCCTGCACAACGAATATTATTATGTATTTCACAGGGTATATTGAGATTTAAGTGCACAAGCTGTACAGCGGATTAAATTCGATTTATAACACTACCATCGATGAATAATTTCCCGACCCTACAAATATTGGCAATATTTGTACAATATTGAGTTGTGAGCTCCTAGCCTGCACAGTGAATATTATTATGTATTTCACAGGGTATATTGAGATTTAAGTCCACAGGCTGTACAGCGGATTAAATTCGATTTATAACACTACCATCGATGAATAATTTCCCGACCCTACAAATATTGGCAACTCTGTTTCCGGCAATCATTTTTAACGGTATTAGAGAAACTAATCAACCGGCAATGAGAAACCCAGTGGGCAATCATTTTTTGCCATTTCACTTGATTCACAGCTCTGCAGAAGCTTCACTTTAAACAGTGCACATTGCACTTTCCCACTACATGTGGGACTATATCCCACACTCCGACAATAGAAAATCATATTCTGTAGTGTGAAAAAACTCCAACGATCTCCTCCAGCTACATCCTCTGATCCCCGCTGCTAAGATTCTGGCATGCTATCACTACACTTCGGCCACCACACACTAAAGGTTTTCAGAGTTTGTGTTCCTATTTTTTGGCATCGGTGGCAACTACAACTTTGGCTCCGAAAGCAATTCTCACCTCCCGACGGTAGATCAATATTCTCTGAGATTTTGCAGTGTCTTCCACAGCACAGGTGAGAGTTTAAGACTATTCTTGGAACCCAGCCCACCGTGGCATCCACAGATTTGTTCCTGCCAACAATTTTTCCCTACATGACACTATTCTCCCACCTAGGCACGTAGACTAGTCTGATTCGAACACGTGAGGTGCCTCAGCAAACACATGCAACATATTTTCCTACCACATTTTGCCATGCGGGCATACAGTCATCAGTAACAACTAGAATTGCCACATCACTCATGGACAGCCAGCCCTTTGCCATGTTAGTGTATGGATCTTGACATGTGTCAGTCTGTACCATACGAAAGTCCCAATCAGCAGACACATCATCCTGCCACATCATTGGGCTCCTTTTTTTTTGCTGACATCATCATTTTACGGGGTTAAATTTGATGCTCATCTGAACGTCATTCCAAGGCATTTTAGAACTGTGTTGATGGCTATTTGACCATCAAATTTAGCATCACAATTTCTCCTCTAGACCCCTCTCTAGATTTCTTTTCAGTTTGGCAGCTTGACTTTGCGAGCTCCTAATTTGGACATTCAGACTCCGATTCAGGTACAATTTTTTTTGAAATCAGGTAGAATTTCTTGTATTTTCTAGTGGTGGTGTTGTTTTTTTGTTTTGGTTCACAGATTTTGCAAAAATTTCATTTTTTGGTGATTGTACCTACATAATCCTACGATTTGCAACTTAGAAGCTCCGTACGGGCACATTTGTTCACTTTTTCAGGTTCAATTTTTTTTGAACGTGTATTTTTTTTGTCTACTTTCTAGATTTGAAGTTAGATTATAGGGTTGTGTGGACAAATTTCTCACTTTCAGAATTAGGCCTTTCTTGGCTTTGTAAAGCTTTGGTTCTTTTTTAGAATTGTTGTAAATCTTAGCTACAGTGTTTAAGTAATAGATTTAAGCCTCATAAGGCAGTTGTAAAATCAAAATCAGAAAGTCCACTTTGTTCATTTTGACAAGTGGCCCATTGTAAACGCACTACTTATAAAGTGCCAAAAGCATCTCTTTTGGGGGTGTCTTTGATTGAGTGAAGAGGGGGGGTGTGTACCATGTTCTTTGTGTCTCTCTCTTGTGCTCTTTTCATTTCTACATCATGGGTTTTAAATGTCCTCCTGTAACTTCACACAACTATTCTACATGGAAAGATATTGCATGGAGTAGATTAATGGAAAAAGGATTTAGTCTTTATGTTGATGGTACAATTACCAAACCTACTAATTGTAAAGAACTCATTGATTGAACAAATCTAGACTGACAGGCTTTAGGTGTTATCAGGAGTTGTGTGCATGGGGATCTTCTCTTCCACATTACAAATTATTCAAAATCTAAGGAAGCTTGGGATAAACTTGAATAGTTGTATGCCAAAGTGGATGAAGAAAAGGGATTTTAGATTGAGGATGACCTACTTCTCTTGGATCCTAAAAATTATGACACAATTCAGGATTATATCATCAAAGTCAATGAGTATAGGGCACTTCTTAAAAATTGTGGAAATCCCATTAAGGATGATAGGTTGATACATCACATCCTGAAGAAGCTACCTTCTGAGTATGCTAACTTTGTTTCAAGTTTTAATACTCACAAGTTAACCATGGTATCTACTTACCAGAAGCCTTCCTTTGATGGATTTGTAGACATGTTGATTGTTGAACAATCTCACTTGGTGGATTTTGGTCTTCTCAAGTCATCTAAGACCAAAGCTTTAGTGGCTAGTGATGGTCAAAAATCTAGTCAAGGGGGAAAAAGCAATAACAAGAAGAAGCAGTGCAAGTAGAAAACACAATCTGAGACACAACGTGACTCCTCTCAACAAGGCGATTCTTCTTCAAACAAGAAAGGATGTAATGACAAGAAGGACAAACTCTTTTGTGCATACTATAAAAAGCCAAATCATGATGAGCATCATTGCAAAACAAAAAGAATCGATGAGTTAGAAAATCTACTCAAGAAGAATAAGATTCAAGTGCCACGTACTTCCAAGGATTCTACTCCTAACTCTTCAAAGGGTAAAGGTCAAGCACTTATGGCCAACACAAGTTCTTCTTCAGAATGGATACTTGACTCAAGTGCCTCTTACCATATGGGTTCTTCAAATCAAGATTTTTCTTCATTGAAGTAGTCACAGGTACCACACATCTTCGTGGGAGATGATGCTAAAATGGAATTTGAAGGGAAACGATATGTAGAAATGGAAGATGGGGAATTAAAAGATGTTCTCTATGTACCAAATCTAAGCTCTAATCTCCTATCAGTTTATCAAATCACTCACCTTGTAGATGGTCATAAGGTTGAGCTCCTTCCTGATTTAGTGATGGTGTGCAGTTTAAAAGATGATTCATTGGTAGCAGTTGGGAAAGTCAATGATAGTAGAAGGCTTTATTCCTTCTCCCACTTTGTGCCTAAGAGTCCTTCCCAAGCCTTGTTAACTCACTCTACTTTAAACATCAATTTATGGCATGAGCGGTTTGGTCACCTTGACTTCTGCGCTCTTCAACAACTTTGCACATACCATATGGTGAAAGTTCTACCTCAAATCAACTTTTCTAAGGGTAAATGTTTAACAAATTCAGTGGATATGCATCCAGAGGGGAAGTTACAAAGAGGGAAGTCTTCTAGAACAACTGGCATTCTTCAGATGGTTTACATGGTATTAGCAGGTCCTTTTGCATTTAGCCAAGGCCGCTACATACTCACATTTGTTGATGACTTTTCGAGATTCACTTGGGTCTTCTTCCTTCATCATAAGAATGAAGTGGTTCATAAGCTTCAAGACTTCAAGGATCATGTTGAACGAAAATCAAGAAAGGCCATCAAAGTACTTTGAATGGACAATGGAAACATGGAAGTGAATAGAAGACTTAAGGACTTTTGCAGACATCAGGGAATTGATCTTCAGACTCCTTCAACATTCAATCAACATAAGACAGATGTTGCAGATTTGAGGATCCGAACTCTTAAGTCTATGGAAAGTTGCATGATTAAGGCCAAGTCTCTCAATCCTACATTTGAAGTTGAAGCCATTAGTAGTTCTACTCACATACTTAATAGGTCTCCTCATCTAGCCTTAGATGGCAAGACTTCTTTTGAGGCATGGTGCGACAGAAAACCAGTTGTGAGACACCTTAAAGTCTTCGATTGTCCTGCATGGGCAAATAGATCTTCCAGGGGATGCAAGGCACAAACATCTCAACCTTTTACCTTCATTGGTTATGAAGATAGTGTGAAGGCATATAGACTTCTAGATCCTGAGACACATCAGATTTTTGTGGAGAAGGATGTATATTTTGAGGAAAGTTCTCCGAGCTTGTCCTCTACTCCTCTTCATAGATCATACACAGTGGAAACTGATAATGACACCAGGGGTAGTGCTTCAATAGGTTCAAACATGTGGGGTTCTGTCGATAGTTGCAATGAGAGGTCACATCAGTCTAGTCCACATGCTTATATTGCCACAGTGAAAGGTCCATCACATCATGGTACATATTTTCTACCACCTATTGCTTCAGTTGACTTGGGAGATAGACTTGAGGACTTACATCTTCTCATTGATGATGATTCTTCTACAGTTGTTGTGAGGGCTCACTCTGACCCTCATGTCCATTCTCTACATGATCAATCTGCATAGGTTGGTGTGATTGTGGATCCTTATGAACAACAATTAGTGGAGGTCTCTTTGTCAGTAGAGGAGATAGATGGTTCAGTAGAATAGGTTCAACAGACATCTTTGACCGATCTGCCTTCATCCTTTTCAGCACAGTTGGAAGGGGTGAACTTCAACATTAGTACAGGGATACTTGAGCAGGTTTCAGGGCCAGCACTCATCTTCAGGATTGTACCTTGGGCATTGTTTCTTCCTAAGGGGAGGAACACCATTCTACATTCTTGGACCAGCTTCTTCATCAGATCAGCTTTCACTAGTTGGCATTCTTCTTTTGTGGGGGGAGCCTATTCTGTCTCTCTTCCTTCTTTCATTCTCTTTTGTATATACTAGATGTATGTCGTAATGGGGGGGTCTTGATTACTCCATCCATCGATGCATCCTCTTTCATCTCTCTTTTTGGGGGAGGGTTTTTCCCATGAGGTTTTCCCTCTTTCCCCGCTTTATGGGAGATTGCATTTCATTATGTACATGGGTACCTTACATGGCCTAGTAGCCAGGACCCATTATGCACCTTCATCCTAGATCGTAAGCTTAAGGACATTCCCCTAAGTTGCACTTAAGGGGGGGTGTTGGTGTAAATACATACTTTACTATTTACACTTACTTAAGTTTACTTAGGTTAATGCATTATTTAATTATTTTACATTATTTAATTATTTTTATTTGTGAGACACTAGGGAGTTTGCACACCTTTTGAGTTGTCATGTAGACAACACAGGAGTACGCAACTCTATTTGAGCACATGGTGTCTACAACACTATTTTGTGTGTTCCACCCTTGTAGGCTTATCCTCTCATCACCGCACTTACTTTCGTGCTTAATGGAGGATAATCCATATCTAGTGGACATCTGCTTGGTTGTATGACACTTCATAGCACTAACTTCTATGTATTCTTGAAGCTCTCTTGAGGTCTTTATATTCAGGCACTCCTAGTGTACTCAGTGAATTTGTTATTGAATACATTGTTATTCTAATCATACTCTCCATTTTGGTCTACAGTTGTGCTTGTGTTTGAGTTCTTAGTTCTTGGGTGAATTTTTCTCTTAGACAAATTCTTTCAATCCCTAACCTTAACCTTTCTAAAGGTTAAGAAGTTAAGGTTAATGGCTTAGAATACATGTTTTGGAATTTTATCTTAATCACTTTAAAGTCTAATGGTTAAGATTTTGATTGAAAATATGTATTTTGGTTCATTCCATTAACCTCTGACAATTTTTAACTTAGGAGTTGGATTTTATAAATTCAAAGTGCTGAATGGAGCTAGGAATAAGCCAAAGATATTTGAAGGGAAAAAATTATCAAAATCTCTAAGAGTAAGTGACCATTTTAATGCTTTAAATGAGGCATATTTTGAGAATAACTATAGTTTAAAAAAAGTATGAATTGAAGCAATTTTGACATCTAGGCAACAAGAACAACTGAAAAGGGGATGGTGAAATTTATAGCAAAGTGAGGCAAAAATTAACCAAGGGTTGAAAGTTAAAAAGGGGAAGATTAATTTAAATGATAGAAACATTGTTATGGATAATAGGGATGACTCTGATAAAGAGAACACAAGACATGCATTTGGGCTAGAGAAAGGTGAATTTATGGTAGAATAAGGCAAAAGGGATGGATAATGATATGATTATAGTTCCAAAGATGTCTCTATTTCCTTGAAGAAGGATGATAAAGGTGTTATCCACCCATCACAAGGATAAAAATGGATAGAAAAAATCACTTCTTTTCTAGTAAAGTTAGGAACTTAGACTTTAATTTAGTTTATTATCCTACTAATGATTATACTATTTAACATTTTGACAAAAACAAGATTCTCCTTGATAATACGATGACTAACCCTAGGGATATGAGTGAGAAGGGTGACTTGCATTCTATTTTTAACCCTTCTAATTAGGTTTTCCTTCAAAAGAGAAAAGCAAAAAATAATAGTTCTCTTTCTCTAGAAAAGTTGATATACTTAATGAGTTTCATGTTCTCTAAAACAAGATTGGTAATTTGGAAATCCAACTAGGTGAATAAATCTAAACCAAGAAGGTCCTAGAAGATAAATATGGGAAAACCCCAAGTCCATGAAATTATACAAGGATGTGTTAAAGAAGACTCAACATGAAAATGATGATAAGATAAACTCCTCCATTCAAAATATTAAGAAATTAGAAAGATGATGGATATGGAAGGAATTGTCTTGGACATCAATTGGGGTAGTTAGTGGAACACTGCTACTTTGGTTGGTAAACATGGTTCTAGGAAAAGAACTAGGGCTATTATGAACAAAAAATCTTATGCTTCTTCAAAAACCATTTAGAAGCTCAAAGAAACCATGGTGGAGATGACAATAATGGTGAATGAGGGTGAAAATATTTTAAGGATTTATTTAACTCTATTTTTCTTTGTTTCTTGTGGTTCCTATTTTTTTTTTCCCCTGTATTTTGTTGGTATTGTCTCTTTTCTTGCTAATAGTTGGTTGGTTTTATGTTTTTCTTTGCAAGAGATGTTTCAAGATTTGGTACTTTTATTGAAACTCTTATGTAATATTCTATAAGGGGTTATAGGCTCCCACTTGAAACCCATTTTTTGACCTTTATTGAAAAAAATGATATTTTTTAGGTCAATGTGAAAAAAATAAAATAGAAATTGATGCATTAATTACAATGATGAAATATTCAACAAAAATAACTCCCATAAATCTATCATTACAGAATATTTTCAATCTATTATTTTTCATATAGTCTCAATGAGTGAGAAAACCAATAGTTGGTCCAACAAGAGGAAAGAACTAAACACTTTTATGTAGAGAAACTTGTGTCAAATCCTAGGATTTCCCCAAGCCTTAACAACTCACATAAACATATAAGGAGATCTTGTTGTTTTGATAATATATCTCAATTATAGAGACTCCATAAGACTTTGATAATTGATGTCTACTATAACCTAAAAATTTTGGAAGGTGGATATGAAAGACATCCAAGGTTAATCATACACAGACATTTCTTGACAAAACATTCTCTTACTTGAAGTGTATGCAAATAAAAGGTATCTGAAAGATACATTCCTACTTTCTCCACTCACTATAACAATTTTCATCTTCAAGAGAATTATAGATTGATAAGAATAGGTTTGGTGGATTTGTGAAATTTGAAGCTCTTGGATGCCAAGAAAATTAACTTTTGTGAAAATAATTAAATGAAAGTTCATCAACAATGAAGGTTAGATTATCCATCTTTCTCTCATGATATTACATAAAAGTCTCTTTGGAAGGTTTTCATTGAACAAATCCCTTCCAAAAAGACAACATACTATTCTAGAGTTTCCACATTTATGTCATTATAATTTTTGTTGAGGAGGAGGAAATTAAGGTGGACATATTAGAATCTTATGATAGAGAATTTTTTTAAAATATATCACTATCAAATCCTAGGATACATCCAACCTTTAATATCTCACATAAAACTACAATTAGATATGAATGTTCTAGTAATAGACCTTTTGAAAGTATTATATTGAATTAAATTAGAAGCTATATGAAAGTCTACACATGTCACTATCAATACTATAGCTCATTAATTTCCTAATTTTTAATTGAAGACCATTTTCGACATAAATGAAATATAGTCTACTCTTTTGATAATTCATCTCCTTTCATAAAATCCCTCCATTCCATATATCTAGATATGTAAGATTTCCTAAACAAGATGGTATCACTAACAAATTGGAGGTAAAATAATTAAATATAAGATGAAAATTTTATACAAATCAACAAATTGGCTTCTCTCTTTGTTTGAATATTCCCCCCAACAACTTGAAAAAAAAGAGTGAATTAATACGGTCATAATATTTTAAGACTTTAATTATTTTAAAAAGAAAAATATCTCAAGAACCATTGGTTGCAAAAGAGTACATAATGGACATGAAAAAATTCATTATAATTCTTAAAAGTCATATATTGTACCTATAATTCTTACAAACATCTAGAAGTAATTTCTAGTCAACTAGATAAAATGCATTGGAAATATTAAATTTATGTAGCATAACTATGTTTTCAAGTTTTCTATAGAATGTATAATTTCATGAATATTTATGATTATATTTATAATTTCCTTCCATTCAGGAAACCCCATTGGTTGTGAGATATGAATTTCTCAAGAATAAGTATGAGTCTTTTCATTATTACTTTGGAAAATATTTGAACAACGTGTTGTAGTAATATTGATAGGTCTATTATTTTTCATTTTCTTCACTTAAACACTTTGATCATAAGTGAAATGATTCTAGAAATTATCTTATTCAGTAATCTTTAAGATAAACTTTAAAAGAGCCCCCTCCAGGAAAAGATATAAAATATTGACGACTCTTTCATTACTTTGAAAATCCAAATTATTTTTATTGATGAATCTCTCAGTTTTTTAATTTTAAATATTATTTACATTGGTGATTATTTCGGAATCATAATTTTTGAGTAGAAAATATTTGTGAATCTCAATAATAATAAGAAGTCTACTAATCATCATGGAATACTATAAATGAACATTGAACATGTTTTATGTCATGGAAATTATAAGGATAATTTAATATAATTATTAGTGAATTAATTTTAATTTCTTTGATAATATACAATATTTAAGTGAATCAAATCTAATTGTGTATCAAATATTATGGCTAATCTTTGAGTTTAATTTTTTTAATAAAATAAATTATTGAGCAATTTTAGATTTTTTAGAACTAAATTTTATAAAAATGTGGTGATTTAGGTTGAATTAAATTTTAAATTATTAGCCAAATTACTAGCAACAAAATTCTAAATTAGCTAATTTACAAATATTGGCCACTAAAAAAGACCTTGGTAGTCTTCCAATTCCCAAAAAGTCACGGGGAAACTTATATAAGTCCTCATGGATATTGTACAAAATTCATAAAGGAAACAAGGAGGGAATCCATTCAAAGATAGAGCATTATAAACAACAAAAAGGAAAAATAATAAAAATATTTCAATTATTGAAAGGTTATTCTATACTCCTATAGTCTTTTTTGTAACTTGGTAGGGGATGACACGTAGTATAATAGTGGAGTCTTGAAAAATAGTTTATTAGAATTATTTTTGCTAGTTTTGGGAACATGAAAATATTGGCCATTTACTCTTCATCTTTTATAAAATTTATATTTGTTTTTGAGTCCATGTTTAAGAGTTGATTGATGTACCCAATTAATATTTTTGTCTCCTTGACTAAATCACTATATCCTAGATTATTGTTTGTAAAAAACTTCTTGTATTTTGATTTTAATCATCTCTCCCTCAATGATCTCTCCTCTTTTTATATGGTATCACACTGCTCTACATTCTCTATCATACATTTGATATCATTCACATTAACAGTCTCCTATATTTTCCCACTACATATATTGTGAGAACAAGTTTTAATTCATTATGTTATCTTTGATCATTTTATATTTTTTGCCATCATGGATGATATGAAAAGTGACACATGGAATGTTTCACCACTTATTATTCAAAATGTGAAAGTTTGGGTGTATAGTTAGAGATGATCTCATATCTAAATGGAATCACACCCTTTTTTTACCTTCATCTCAGTCTAGGACAAGGTGTTATGGTTCAATATAATTTTATTTTGACTAATAAGGGTTAAATTAACAAGATTCAGCCAATTAAAGGATAATATAAATCAATTAAAAAAATTCTTGAATAGGATTTTTTTTTCTCATACTAGACCAAGTAAAGGTTGATCCACGTGATACTAGATAATCAATCAACCAAATAACTAAAACTAAATCTCCCATGTCCACCATTGCTTCATAAAATCTTTGTTGTGAGGATTTTTTATGATTGGTAAATCTCAACCACTAACTAGAGTAACATCCTAAAATGATAGAAGCAAGTATATATCCTATGAATCACCCCTAGAGGATATAATGACACCATATATATTTATCAAGTTCTAAGAGAAACCAAAGTTTCAAAGTAGCAATAAAGATGCTTTTTCAGAAATAAAATAATGCATTTATATTCTAGTTTAGATTTCTATTGGAAGCATAAAGATTTACCAAGTTCCATTAAACATTGAAGTTAAAATTTTCAAAAGTACCAATCAAGCTACATTTAGAGGAATGGAACTTGGGTGCACTACCTTAAAAAAAATTGATAACTTCATGCAAATATATTTATGTAGAACATCCTTTTTACTATATTATTTTTTATATTAATAAATTTAAATTATATAATTAAATTTCATATAAAATGAAATCATTAAATTTTTTAACTAATTCAAGAATTCATGACGGATGTAAAACAATATAATAGAATGACTAAATTAATTAATTTTTGAATGAAAATATGAATGTCCAAAACAAGATATGTTATTGATGATAAGGGATTATCTCTTCCTTTGACTAGTCATACTTCTCTGAATTCTACTACAAACTTATCCCTTCCTATTATTTTCTTTGCCGTGGAGATTGAAAATAAATGAGATAGTACATTCCCACAAGTCTATTTAAGCAATCCAAAGTTGCCTCCATTAGTTCTCAAACCATAAATATCTTTATTACAATGACTCATGCCTTAACCTTTTCACTCCCCTCCACCACCATACTCCAAATTTATTCCATCTTCCCATAGTTGATGTTTGCAAGACTAACTTTGGTGTCAAAATTAATGTTTATTATTTGGTGGTATTATGCTCGACACCTTTGCATAATTTTTTTCCTACTTACAATAATTTTTATTTATTAACAATGGTTTAATTAAAATTTTGATTTTTATGATTTATGTCAGATTTTTAAACCACATTTCAAATAAAAATTATGAATTTATCCATCTTATAATTTATATTTTTGCTCTATCATTTTGGAACATATTTATAAATTGTTATAATACCATTGAATTATAATATCTTCAAAATTGAACTTCATTATAAAATAAAATAAAAATCTCTTCGACTATCAAAATATATGTTTTATCAAAATTAATAAAAATGAATAAAAATATTCTTCCAATAAAAGTTAGGCTGTAGAGTTATTGCTATTGTCTTCTATCTATTTCTAACCCATAAATATGGATTTTAAATATTTGCCCCTTATTCCTACTCACAATAATTTTTATTTATTAACAATAGTTTAATTAAAATTTTGATTTTTATGATTTATGTCAGATTTTTAAACCACATTTCAAATAAAAATTATGAATTTATCCATCTTATAATTTATATTTTTGCTCTATCATTTTGGAACATATTTGTAAACTGTTATAATACCATTGAATTATAATATCTTCAAAATTGAACTTCATTATAAAATAAAATAAAAATCTCTTCGACTATCAAAATATATTTTTTATCAGAATTAATAAAAATAAATACAAATATTCTTCCAATAAAAGTTAGGCTGTAGAGTTATTGCTATTGTCTTCTATCTATTTCTAACCCATAAATATGGATTTTAATTATTTGCCCCTTATATTAATAATTAATAAAAACAAAATCCAAGCGCATATAATACACCACAAAATGCAGCAGATATTTTGCCCACATTCCAAATTAGCAGTGCCACACGTCTTTCACCAACACGTTCCGAGGCAAAAATGTAATCCTTAGTGTACTATTAACAGGAGTGTTACCTTATAATCATTTAGATTTGCCAGTCACTCTATTTCTTGCCAGAAAATACATTGTACAACAACAATAAAACATGCACCTTAATATTCTAGGCCTTCCTATGGAGGCTATTATAATACCTTTAGTACAGAGCACAAATAACCTTACAATAATCCACGGAATAGAGAATAAACAAAAACCAAAAGGAAAATAAATTAAGAAAATATCAAAGCAGGGAAGTCATGAGTTTTACAGTTACCTCGGCGTTCCCTATCAATGAGGCCAACACATTCAGGCTACATAAAAGGCTCGGGTTGTTCAGCTGTCGCTTTAACATTTAGGTCAAAATTGGCCACCCTCTCCCATGTATCAGATCCCATATCTGAATTTAGGGTTTCTTCATGCCTGGTCATGAAGAAACATCCTCCCACACAAATGAGGGCTTCCAAACAGATTTACACTGGACCAACGTTGGCCACCAGTAATTGAACCAAACAAAAAGACCAACGTTGGCCACCAGTAATTGAGGGAGGCCACTTTTTCAGGCAAATAGGGAAAGTGAGTAAACAGAGGAAAAAAGGAAAAGGTTAAGGACGCTGCAAGCTAAACTCCATTGGTATGGGAGTAACTATGGCTTACAAGCAAGTTCGTGAGAAAATCAAAGGACCACTGACATTAGAAAGAATTGAAGGGGACAGACTGATGCGTTACGTTATCTACTTCCGCCCCACCGACTCGAATAGTAAATTAAAAGACATTACATACCCCACTAACAGTTTTGTGCCAAGTTTCATGTGGATGTCTTACTTAAAGAAAACATTTCATCCTTGCCTCATCAACTGGGAAGGAATAACCATAGATCACCTTTTCTTCACGGGCTCATGACAGACTAATTTTCCCGTATTGTAATAATTTGTTCTCAATTTTTAGATTTATTTGTAAAGTCTTCATGAGGACTCTCCAATTTGTTTTTCAAATAATGTAAAAGGCACAATCCAAAGCTATGATTACTATTGTTTAGAACGCGCTCACGATTTACTGGCTTTAAATTCACCACGTCTAAAGTATTCCTCAGTAACATACATTTATTAACAGTTGAAAATCACAAGTCGATATCCTTTGCGCTCTTACTAGGATTTTGCTCGTACCGTGAATAACACAATAATCTGCTCCCAGGCCTGAAGTTTGATGGCCGTATAGGCCGTTTTTCCATTTCTGAGTCGTATATGAGAGGCCGTTATAAAACTGTTAATATGATACCTAAGTTTATAAATAAACCATCAAAATTCATAACATTTTGGAAATATAGTATATAAATTTGTTTTACCAATTTGAAATATTAGTATGCAAAACTTTATGACATATATTGTTATTTAAAATTACTTTCTTGGTTTTTTATATATATTTTAGAATGGATGAATTTAGAAACTTTGAGAAATGAGACTTTTCTATATATAACTAATTTATATGTTATATTATATTGATTTTTGTTCCAGAGTTAGGTAAATTAATTATGGAGAGAGAAAGAGGTTAATTACCAAATTGTCATGCCATAAGTTTCACAAGGTGATAATATAACCAGCAAAATTTTTTTGTTTTGTTTTGGAGAGAGTGACAGTAAGAGCACAGTTAATCAAGTTTGTTTTGATCAAGATGGAATGAGGAATGTTAGTAGTTCAAGTGGTTTACTCGGCACAAGATCTCAAGATCCTCTTGCAATGGTCATCTTAACTAAGTTTAACCTATGCAGATAGATATGGTTGTGGGTTCTTACCTCCTTCGTTACCTATATGGACATTTCGAATACCTAGGTGGTTTCCCATTTTCACTATTGAAGATGCCAAAATAATAATAATGAAATACTATTTTAGTTTTTCCATTTTATTCCCAGTGTATGTTACGAATCTTACTATTATATTACTATGCATTCTTTATCCACTAGTTATCATTACTCTCTCATGGAAGAATTGACTATTATTGTATCGCGACTCACTTGACTAATTATAATATGTCAACGGATTTTTGTTGGACTATCATTGCTACCTTCATTAACTATTCATAGTTCCTTCCTTCCTAGAATATCTAAATCAGAATTAGAATATCTATATAACTTCGTTCCTCGACATTTGTTGTCTAAGTTTAAATTGTCAATTTACCCAAAATGCACTATTTAAACATTCCTATGATCTAAAGTAAATACTATTTAAAGCACTTCTAAAATCTAAAAATAAATATTACAATTCTCTAATTTCTAAAAACATAAACTACCTAAATTGATTTAATCATTTATTCACTTTACTAACTCTATCCTAATTTTATTACATCTTATTTACTAGGAATTACATTTTTACATTAACTCCTATACATCCCTATACCCCACTCCCTTCCTAGGCATGGACATCAAATATTAAACAAAACAATCCAGCATAAACAACATTTCTTGTGTCACTAAAGTGACCCCACCATATTCCTTTATTTTGGATTTCCGAGACCCTACTAACCTCCACCTAGAAAAATCAGTGCATGCCCAAGTTCAAATAATCATGTTTGCTTTCATATTATGTGGATGTCTTCTCCAAAGTGTGGTAGTTGGAGGTAAAAGGTTTATTTGACTTTGGACTTTGTTTCATGACACAACTTAGGTGGTGATAGGGCATGGAAAAGCCGACAAGTTTAAATTGCCCATGGCTATACAACCATGAAAATGCACTTCCTTTACATTGCTTTTTCCAACTTTTTAAAAAATTGACTAAGTCCTCTCCTTCGTATGGAAGTGCATTTTCATGGTTGTCTAGACATTGTTGTTTAAATTGCTTATTAAAACTCTATACTCTTCCTTTTAAAAAGGTCGCCCATCTCATCTTTGCTGCCCACCTAAGCTGAGATTTTCTGCTATAAGGGATGGATGGTTAGTTGACAAGACCTCCATCTAACTTTATTAATAAACTAGAATGATTGTGGGCGCTAGAAGTCTGATCAAGATTTTATGCTTATTTATTGCATAGACTTTTGCTCCAATATGGTTGCCTCTCCATTATTCTAGAGGATTATATTCTTTTTGTAAACTTCTTTGATGGTGTTAGTGAGTAATTTATATATTTTCTTTTTGCCTTGATTGTCTGACCAAGGTACACGTCTCATTCTCACAATAATGAGTGGCTAACATATGGTTATGTCTTTTATTACCATTACTTATATTAGAATACAAAATGATAATATTATTATTTTAATCAAATTGAATATTTTAATGGACTCTAATATGAGTGGGGTGATTTTTCTTCTTCCCATACATTTTCCAGCAAGCTAATTTGCACTTCCAGGTCTTAGGTGAGTAGTTGATCTTGTTGGCTATATTGTTCTCATACTTCCCTTAGAGGGTTCTAAAGTTGAAGGGTGGTATCTTATCAAGTGCATGCAAACTATTACATGATCTAACAGTAAAATTAAAGAATTGTGGTCATTGAGTTTTCATAATGCTCTCATTTTATGAGAAAAATGTCCCCATGATCATCACAAGGAAATATAAACTTCTGTATGCATCTTTTAAACAAGTAGTATCCAAAAAAAAATGAATCATTTCCATAGTATAGAGAAAAGCTTATACAAAATTGATTAGAATTGATCACAAGGTCTCTAATCAATCTAATAGCATAGAGATCATCACAATAATGGATAATATCTTACATCATGTTAATGTCTAGAAAGATTATAACTTAAGCATCTCATACAAGATATCAAGGTGATAGAGTGCAGTGCATCATTCCAAATATCTTATGATTCAAATTCCTTTTTCAACACATACCAATTTAAGCAATGATAAAATACATCAACACAACTTCAAATAAGACCTTACTCACAATATACAATCGAGAATTATACAACAAGATACCTCAAATTTTCTCTACAAGAGACCACTAACAACATATTTCTACACAAGAATGGTCATCATTGGAGAGAGTACATCCCTCCATGTCAACACTAACCAAAAAGGTATCTTTCTCCATGCAAATAATGAACTTCTTGACCATCAAATTTCCAAACTCTTCAAGTGAAAACTGGCAAAAGAAAGACAAATTGGAAACCATGGAGGCTCACCTCCCAACCTAGGCCTCAAGTAGGCCACCCCCATGCTAGGGGAAACAAGGCTCAACCAGGTTACACTCAAACATCATCATCACAACAAAAACCAACATGGATATCTTAGTTTAACATCACATTTACAATTCCCAACCAAGGCTTGCACGATGATTCACACATGGAATCATAAACATTGGGCGAAGGTGGGCTCTCAAATTAGGAGATTTGCCATATCATATAACATTTGTAACAAAAATTTCCATGCCCTTTCGAGGCATTGAAGAATCAATAATTTCCATGCCTTTAAGGCTTTCACAAAACAATAATTTCATGCCCTTTCGAGGCTATTCATAAACATCAAGTTTTCATGCCCTTTCGGGGCTTTCACAAACATCCTCCAATCATACTACCATCAACCAGAGCATCACTGAATTTCCATACTTCATCAACCTTCTTGCACACCATCACTCTTCGTACTGGCCATAACAAATTGTGAAGGCATATGGCATACAATGGAGAGCATTCTCCAAGGTTCTCAACTATATCTCAAGCCCAACTAACCCCTTCACCCTAGGCTTGCTCTTCCCTCCCAAGGGTGAGTGAAGCCTTCACACCCATGAACAAAATTCAACATCCAACAAAACAAGAAAATCTAACAGAAGCCCAAGAAGTTTTACAACCATACATACACTCACAATACACCACAACACAAGAAAGCACAATACATGATGCCATATCACTCCCACAATTCTGCAAAAGACATTCTCTTACAATTTCCAAGGAAGAAGCATGGCATGAAGCACTAACCTGCTTACAAGCTATGGCAATGAAGACCTCATCCTGCTTGGCTTCCAAGTTTTCCCTTCCTTGGTTGCCTCTAAAATTAGAGATTGGGTGAATGAATCCCCAAGATTGGCACAACTTCCCTATAAAGACCTTCACTTTCATCCTCACCTACCTCTTTTACTTTTGTGTTTTTCCACCAATGAGGACTTAACCAAGTTGTGTAATGAGGAAAGAAGTTATGTTACAATATGATTTTCGAATTGGCTTAGAAATGACTATTTTTGAGGGTCCCCTAGGTCCCCTAGACCCAATTATAATTATATTTTAACCCCCAACCCATACTATTACCTTGTGGGTGACTTGTTTCCACAAAATTAGCACTTAAGAATCACTTAGGCTCTCTAAAATTCTTATCGCTTGTAACTTGCATTCCATCAAAAAGGTGACTCTTCCTAACACTCTCCAAGGTGGTTTAATTGATTTCAAAATGAGGATTAGGCTTAGGTTAAGTGACTTCATGCCAAAAATCCCTATTTGACATGTCATTTGCACATAGACAATACAAGTGTCAAATGACACGCACATACACATAAATAACACTTCACACATTATGATGACATGTATCCAATTAACCATGTTCTCTAATTATAACACTCATACATAGTCACAGTACAAAATAAACACAATACAACAAGGTTTTGAATCTTCCAAAGATTCACCTTGGCTTAACCGTGTTCACATAAGATTGAACCTTGTTTCCCCCATTAATCACCATAGTTCCACTTTCCTGCACACTCCACTTAAACATTAGTAACCCAATAAGATAATATAGGATCCATACAAACATGTACAACATAAATCCAATATCTCAAACTACTCATTAATGTATACAAGTAAGTATCATCTAATCATTTATGTTCTAATTACTATCAATGAAACATTGTAATAGCATATTCCATTTAACTTTCATCTAAGTGCATATTCAAAACATTACATTATCATTCTCATAAACTATTTAAAACATTGAAATATCGAATATGTGTATCAACAATAATCTCTCTTAGTATAAAT
Organism: Cupressus sempervirens; assembly: GCA_028749045.1. Taxonomy (NCBI): domain Eukaryota; kingdom Viridiplantae; phylum Streptophyta; class Pinopsida; order Cupressales; family Cupressaceae; genus Cupressus; species Cupressus sempervirens. Next base: position 149,203,960 of record CM053787.1, read on the forward strand.
CATTTTCAATTAAAGTATCATCATAACTCTTTCTCACATAACAATGAAACTCTGAGTCATCTTTAGTAAATCGTAAAAACAATATAAAATGGATATGTGCAGACTGGTTAACTAGTAACTTTGATTAAGTTAAACATAAAGGTCAAACATAGTGACATTTCTAGCAATATCCCCTTATCGCATTATGAGGGGTTGTGTGATTTTCTAGGTTTAACTCAAGAAACTATTAGAATGTTTTAGTAACTATGTCATAATAATTTAGAACCAAGTTTCAAACATATCCGCATATTTGATTATCATCATAACCTATGCTCATAGTTGTTCTTAGTAGGCTGAATGTTATTTTATCCTTCGTAACTGCCTAGTAAATCATCCATAGTGTCTCATGGTCATTTTCTTGTCTTAAACATTTTAAATCTCATTTCCATGTGGTCTTATCTTATCAACCTAATGTTACTGGAGAGAGTATCAAAGTCCACATTAGTCTCCTATAGGATGCCTTAAATCATGCTTTGTAATAAAACAAAATGTAAAGCATAACTCAACTAACTCCTAACCAGTTTTATTTCATCAGGATCTAGAATAGGGTACTAGTGCAGGCCTTACATCCTCCCCCCTAGCTCTCAACTTCCTCCTGGAAGTCTTTCGTACTCGAAAACATAACTCTCATATGAAGTTTTACCTTAATTCATTATGATTATTCCACTTTGCCTTACCTTAACATCAATTCATGTTTCTAACAATCTTATAGCATATTGTCCCATAGCTTATAGGGGAAGAATTGATTAATTCACCATTGGTTGGGTTGAGTTTCATTTCAAGCTAAGGTTTCTACCAATACCTGATATAACATATTTGTGGAGTAGGTAAGACAGTTGCTATTATATTTTAAATACACAGACCCAAGCATTCCCAGCCTTTCGATAATTAAGAATGGTTCATCACATTAAGATATTCAATAGCTAATTCTGTAATTATACTTCTTGGTTGTTAATTTAGTCATTTCATGGTGTAATATTATTACCTTTGTCATTGTCAACTTGTTTAATTAGTTTCGTTACCATTTACAGATTGGAGTTACTTGTCCTCCTATGTTGCACCTTAGTCGACATACTTCCCTTTTTTCTTTCGCTTCATTATTCTTCCTCTCATCATAGTTTTATTATTTATTTTTTATAATTTTTTTTTTTATAGTTTGTATCGACTAACCTTACTCTTTATTTGTGTTGAAACATTCTTTCATCATAGCATTGATTAACCCTACAATAGTCATCTGAAATTTACTTATCAATAGAGGATTGAGATCCTTCGCTAACTCCTAGAATTTCATAGATGTTAGTTTAATATCAAGGTCTACTTCTAAGATTTCATTTGTAGATGCTCAGTGATTACTATGCTCCCTTTTAGTTGTATTAATTTCACAACTTGATCATTACATTTATTGGTTTGATATAATTATTAAAGATTAGATCAAAATAGCAGTGTGTACCCGTTTCACTTCGAGTCCTTATAGGCTTCCATATTTTGTACCTTTACGTCGAGTCCTAGGCATAGTGTGAGATTGAAGTATATTCATTCAAGAGGCGAGGTATTTCCAACTTATATGGTTAAATGAAATTATGACTCATAATGAATGGAAGGGTGAGGTTCTAATTTTTCCCATGATGTTTATCCAGGATATCCCCTGATATGACCGACTTCAAGGTATCATACAAACTCATAGAAAAATGCCTCATAAATAAAAATTATAATTAAAAAAAAAAGACTTAGAAAAAAAGAATTAAAATAAAATCACCAATTAAACATAAGTGTGGCCACAATGGTAAATCATTCATTTCAACAGGTCATGTCCCAAGGCAAAGGGGACCATACCAAGAAACCATCATAAATGAATGTTCCAAAAGTGCAACATGAACAACAACAACAATAATTCAAATTTTCAAGAACAACACGGTCATACCGGGGTCTTCTTGAGAGAAACAAGAGGAAGAGTTGTCCTAGGAGTACATGGTAAAATTAAAAGTATGCAAAATGATTCCCTTGTATTTTTGGTCTTCCTAAGAATAGGTCAAGAGAATGATCCACACCCTTGGTTACTTAAGAGATTGCTGACTCTAAGAGATTTAGTTCCTTAATTTCTTATGTTTCCTTACTTGCCTACCCATTACTGTCAAGAATTATCAGGTATAGCCCAAGGTCAAGGTTTTTACCCAAATTAAACTAGTGATCTTTCATACAAGAGTATGATTATAATTGATGCTCCCTTACCTAGAAATATAATATAACAAGTTACTGTAAGAAAGATCAATGGGGTTGTTTCATATACCTCTGTCACACCTTCCCTCGAGCATTGTTCGGATGTATGGGTTCTTTTAAGAATGGTTCCATTATTCGATCCCATGTTAGCCTATTGTTGATATGATAAGGACTATTCAGTCATGTTGAGCTTTTGTATCTTTTGAGCTATAGCGTTGTCCAAGAAAGATAGTGATAACCAAGTTATAGTCTTCCACTAGTTTGCAAGGTGTTGTTGAGTAATGACAACATTTTGTAGTAGACACTTGACTTGCAAGTTTCACTGATTATGGTAGAGAAACCTTTCTACTTCCAAGTTATCCTAACTGGTGAGTATATACAATCATGTTGTTCATCTGGTTATAATGGTGAAGGCGATGGGGGGGGGGAGGGAGGAGGGGGTTCTTGTTTGTTGTGGAGATATACACTATAATGAAATCATTGTACCATGTGATATTTATCGTCATATGTCTCCATATGTGTTTTTCTTTTCTTCCCCATGGGTTCAAAAGTGGATTAATCTTTATCAGACATCACTTCTCAAGAGTTCTTTACATGTAGTTTAAATTAAAATAGCCAAGATGATCCCATTACAGGTGCTCCTTGCCACTATTAATAAACTTTCATGAAAGACTAGGATTTATATTTCAAAGGGGTTTGGAGCTCTTACCAATATCTAGACACCATCGAGATAAGAAACCACCCATGCCATCCTGAATGTCAGTATGTTTCTTTTATTTTGTTGTTTAAGGTATATTTTCACGTGTACCGAGGTCTGTAATCGTTAAGTCTCACAACTATTGAGAGGGAATTACATGAGGATCCTAAATCAAAATAGATTTCCACAAAAGTGGGACAAACATCTTATCATATCCTAATTCTTAATAGCTATAACCGATTACCATTGTCCATCAGCTTTAGTGTGTTTAACTTAAGTGCCACTTAACACTGTTACAATTATAAGCCAATTTCCTAGAAGGTCTATTTCGTATTTGTATTTCTGAAAACATAAACTACCTAAATTGACTTAATCATTTATTCACTTTACTAACTCTATCCTAATTTTATTACATCTTATTTACTAGGAATTACATTTTTACATTAACTCCTATACATGCCTATACCCCACTCCCTTCCTAGGCATGGACATCAAATATTAAACAAAACAATGCAGCATAAACAATGTTTCTGGTGACACTAAAGTGACCCCACCATATTCCTTTATTTTGGATTTCGAAGACCCTACTAACCTCCACCTAGAAAAATCAATGCATGCCCAAGTTCAAATAATCATGTTTGCTTTAATATTACGTGGGTGTCTTCTCCAAGGCGTGGTAGTTGGAGGTAAAAGGTTTATTTGACTTTGGACTTTGTTTCATGCCACAACTTAGGTGGCGATAGGGCATGGAAAAGCCCACAAGTTTAAATTGCTTATTAAAACTCTGTACTCTTCCTTTTAAAAAGGTCACCCATATCATCTTTGCTGCTCACGTAAGCTGATATTTGCTACTATAAGGGATGGATGGTTAGTTGACAAGACCTCCATCTAACTTTATTAATAAACTAGAATGATTGTGGGCGCTAGAAGTCTGATCAAGATTTGATGCTTATTTATTGCATAGACTTTTGCTCCAATATGGTCGCCTCTCCATTATTTTAGAGGGTTATATTCTTTTTGTAAGCTTCTTTGATGGTGTTAGTGAGTAATTTATATATTTTCTTTTTGCCTTGATTGTCTGACCAAGGTACACATCTCATTCTCACAATAATGAGTGGCTACCATATGGTTATGTCTTTTATTACCATTAGTTATATTAGAATAAAAAATGATAATATTATTATTTTAATCAAACTAAATATTTTAATAGACTGTAATATGAGTGGGGTGATTTTTCTTCTTCCCATACATTTTCCAGCAAGCTAATTTGCACTTCCAGGTCGTAGGTGAGTAGTTGATCTTGTTAGCTATATTGTTTTCATAATGCTCTCATTTTATGAGAAAAATGTCCCCATGATCATCACAAGGAAATATAAACTTTTGTATGTGTCTTTTAAACAACTAGTATCCAAAAACAAAATGAATCATTTCCATAGTATAGAGAAAAGCTTATACAATGTTAATTAGAATTGATCACAAGGTCTCTAATCAATCTAATAGCATAGAGATCATCACAATAATGGATAATATCTTACATCATGTTAATGTCTAGAAATATTACAACTTAAGCATCTCATACAAGATATCAAGGTGATAGAGTGCAGTGCATCATTCTAAATATCTTATGATTCAAATTCCTTTTTCAACACATACCAATTTAAGCAATGACAAACAACATAAACACAACTTCAAATAAGACCTTACTCACAATATACAATGGAGAATTATACAACAAGATACCTCATATTTTCTCTACAAGAGACCACTAACAACATATTTCTACACAAGAATTCTCATCATTGGAGAGAGTACATCCCTCCATGTCAACACTAACCAGAAAGGTATCTTTCTCCATCCAAATAATGAACCTCTTGACCATCAAATTTCCAAACTCTTCAAGTGAAAACTTGCAAAAGAAAGACAAATTGGAAACCATGGAGGCTCACCTTCCAATCTAGGCCTCAAGAAGGCCACCCCCGTGCTAGGGGAAACAAGGCTCAACCAGGTTACACTCAAACATCATCACCATAACAAAAACCAACATGAATATCTCAGTTTAACATCACATTAACAATTCCCAACCAAGGCTTGCACAATGATTCACACATGGAATCATAAACATTGGGTGAAGGTGGGCTCTCAAATTAGGAGATTTGCCATATCATATAACATTTGTAACAACAATTTCCATGCCCTTTCAGGGCATTCAAGAATCAATAATTTCATGACTTTCGAGCTTTCACAAAACAATAATTTCATGCCCCTTCGGGGCTATTCACAAACATCAAGTTTTCATGCCCTTTCGGGGCTTTCACAAACATCCTCCAATTATACTACCATCAACCAAAGCATCACTGAATTTCCATACTTTATCGACCTTCTTCGACACCATTACTCTCCATACTGTCCATAACAAATTGTGAAGGCATATGGAATACAATGGAGAATATTCTCCAAGGTTCTCAACTATATCTCAAGCCCAACTAACCCCTTCACCCTAGGCTTGCTCTTCCCTCCCAAGGGTGAGTGAATCCTTCACACCCATGAACAAAATTCAACATCCAACAAAACAAGAAAATCTAATAGAAGCCCAAGAAGTTTCACAACCATACATACACTCACAATACACCACAACACAAGAAAGCACAATACATGATGCCATATCACTCCCATAATTATGCAAAAGACACTCTCTTACAATTTCCAAGGAAGAAGCATGGCATGAAGCACTAGCCTGCTTACAATCTATGGCAATGAAGACCTCATCCTGCTTGGCTTCCAAGTTTTCCCTTCCCTCGTTGTCTCTAAAATTAGAGAGTGGGTGAATGAATCCCCAAGATTGGCACAACTTCCCTATAAAGACCTTCACTTTCATCCTCACCTACCTCTTTTACGTTCGTGTTTTTCCACCAATAAGGACTTAACCAAGTGGTGTAATGAGGAAAGATGTTATGTTACAATATGATTTTCGAATTAGCTTGGAAATGACTATTTTTGAGGGTCCCCTAGGTCCTCTAGACCCACTTATAATTATATTTTAACCCCCAACCCATACTATTACCTTGTGGGTGACTTGTTTCCACAAAATTAGCACTTAAGAATCACTTAGGCTCTCTAAAATTCTTATCACTTGTAACTTGTATTCCATAAAAAAGGTGACTCTTCCTAACACTCTCCAAGGTGGTTTAATTGATTTTGAAATGAGGATTAGGCTTAGATTAACTGACTTCATGCCAAAGAACCCTATTTGACATGTCATTTGCACATAGACAATACAAGTGTCAAATCACATGCACACACACATAAAAACACTTTACAAATTATGATGACATGTCTCTAATCAACCATGTTCTCTGACTATAACACTCATACACGGTCATAGTATGAAATGAACACAATACAACTAGGTTTTGAATCTTCCAAAGATTCACATTGGCTTAACCGTGTTCACATAAGATTGAACCTTGTTTCCCCCATTAATCACCATGGTTCCACTTTCCTGCACACTCAACTTAAACATTATTAAGCCAATAAGATAATATAGGATCCATAAAAACACGTACAACATAAATCCAATATCTCATACTAATCATTAACATATACAAGTAAGTATCATCTAATCATTTCTGTTATAAGTACTATCAATGAAACATTGCAATAGCATATTCCATTTAACTTTCATCTAAGTGCATATTCAAAACATTACATTATCATTCTCATAAACTATTTAAAACATTGAAATATCAAATATGTGTATCAACAGTAATCTCTCTTAGTATAAATCATTTTCAATTAAAGTATCATCATAACTCTTTCTCACATAACAATGAAACTCTGAATCATCTTTAGTAAATCATAAAAACAATATAAAATGGATATGTGCAGACTGGTTAACTAGTAACTTTGATTAAGTTAAACATAAAGGTCAAACATAGTGACATTTCTAGCAATATCCCCTTATCACATTATGAGGGGTTGTGTGATTTTCCAGGTTTAACAACACAAACTGTTAAAATGTTTCAGTAACTATGTCAAAATAATTTAGAACCAAGTTTCAAACATATCCATGTATCTTATTATCATCATAACCTATACTCATAGTTGTTCTTAGTAGGCCGAATGTTATTTTATCCTTCCTAACTGCCTAGTAAATCATCCATAGTGTCTCATGGTCAGGTTCTTGTCTTAAACATTTTAAATCTCATTTCCATGTGGTCTTATCTTATCGACCTAATGTTAGTGGAGAGAGTATCAAAATCCACATTAGTCTCCTATAGGATCCCTTAATTCATTCTTTGTAATAAAACAAAATGTAAAGCATAACTCAATTAACTCCTAACTAGTTTTATTTCATCAGGATCTAGAATAGGGTACTAGTGCAAGCCTTACACAAATATTCAAAATCATCTCTCATTATGTACTACCTTTCTTTACGTACTAAAACTTACTCTCTCCCCTTAATAAAACTTTCTCTCTCCCCATAATAAAGGTTTCCTCTCACCACGTAATCAAACCATCTCTCACAACGTACTAGAACTGTTCTCTCTCTCTCTCTCTCTCTCTCTCTCTCTCTCTCTCTGTACTAAAATTTTGCACCCTTATCCTAACCTATAACTTGTTAAGAGCCCCAACTCCAACCAAACTCATTGTTTGGAGAATCTAAACAAGGAGCAAAGGCAAAAATGAAAACATCTCAATATGCAAGGGGCAGTTGATGATCATGAAGAAACATTGTTGCGGAATATGCACAATTAAAACTTTTAAATGAAGAAATTTGGATGTGAGAGAGTGAGGCATAAAATAATCATCCAAATTAAAGATGTTATTGATAAATATTTGTTCACGATTAAAGGGAGCTTGAGTTATAAATAATGCCACACTCATGATGCCTCCCCAACATGTTGCACTTGATAGAGTGACTTAGAGAGAGATGCAATTGCTTATGCATTATGAGTCCAATCCAAATGCATTGAACTTAGTGTATGGTAGACTTGCTCCAATGAAAGGGTAACAATATCAGAATGCTTGTGACCCATTTGACATAATGTCTTCTATGTCAAACATACCCCAATCACATCATGTTGATTCTCCATGACTTGGACGATTCACATGGATAAAAAAGATTTAAATGTAATAAGAGGTTGCTATAATCTAATGCCAAGCATATATTTATTTTGACCAACCTTTAAAAATCCAAAACTGTAGAAGTCGTGCCGTATGCTGCTTGACCAATGATTTCATGATGAGAATGGTGAGAGATGGTGTAATGTGGAATATGAAGCAGAGCTATGTGAGCCTCTAGACAGAGTTTAAGGATACAAAGCATGTTGAGAGTCATTCTCATGCCTCCATATAAAGTTACACTTTTCCACTACAATGGAATTAGAACTTTGAGTTAGCAAAAATGACAACATGGGTGAACTATTTGTCAAAATGTATTCACTTTCAGCTACAACATAGACAAAATATGTGACATGTTCAAAATCATTGGCAAGGTATGTAATCCATATGGAAAGATTTTCCCTCACTTCTCCAACTCATAGCCTTGATGGGTAGATGAGTAACAAGGCACATGAACTGTTTAACCAAATGTTTTCAAGCCAATACAAGTTGCAGGTATAAGGTCTTGGAATGACAACATTGGTAGGCACATGAACTATTTGATAATATGCCCAGTATAGAGTTTAGAGTGCCTTGTAGATATAATGCAATTACCATTAGAAAGAATACATCACTATTTTTGGATATAATACATTGGGGAGTTATCAGCACAAGGAGGGAAACAAAATGATTGTAGAATATGCACAAAATTGAATTAATGAGGAGCTCTTAGAACCTCTGAAGTGATTGGAATTTCAAATGTGAAACTAACTTATCAAATAGATCCACTATCATCCTTGCTCATGTCTCCTTCTCAACATGAAAATAAAAATATGGAGCTCGCTAATACCTTCCCAGTGCAAGGTTTAATCTAATTTGCATTGAACATGCAAACTATTTGACACAATGCTCCAACCCATGATACATTGAAAGGTTGGTTGGTGATAAATGAAGATGAACATATTATGGGAGAGAGATCAATAATCCAAGTATACAATGAATCAACATTTCATTATCATGATAAAGTAAGAGATTTGAGAGATCAAACAAAGTTGAATCATCAATACTTGACAAGGCACAAGTTATGTGCATTCTAGTTTACAATCCTTTCAAAATTTAGAGTATGCATTTCCATCAAATGCAACTAAGGATATGATATGTTTAAAGAAATGTCTTTTTAGATAGAGTTTCTAAAGGTTGCATGACATCATAAAACATCCACTCGCAACTACACGAATTTCAAATACTATTGTTGTTATATTAGTAATCCAAATCATGTAGATCTTAATCATATCAAAATTCACCTTGGATCCAAAAAATAGTGAATCACCCAACTCTCATAACATAATTAAGATATTTTTGTGTCTCAAGATTAAATGGTCGCAAGAGCCATGAAATAGAAGGATCGCCATAAGATTGTAAACTTTCAAAATAATCCAAAATCATTTATGATTGATGTTTATGCTATGGTGAGATGAAGTTCTCAATGGAAGATAACTTAGCTATCAAGGTTACTCATGGATAGAGGAAAGAAGCCAAGCTCATTTTAAGGGCATGATTACCTCATAATACATTCAATTGTTGAAATGGTGAAGTGATGATAAATGAAGGAAGAAGATGAAGATGGAAGGATACCTTAGGGAAATCAACATTTTGGTTTTTCTTTGTAGGAAAAAGCTGACTATGTCACTTATTATAACTAAAGCTAAGAACCTAGCTTTCCTTATGTTAAGGTTAGCTTTTAGAGGTTGAAGTCTACATGAGTTAGAGTTAGAGTTAGAGTTAGAGTTAGTTTCCAAATTCATCCCAATTTTCCAAACTCTTACTTTTGACATAGTTAAGAACCTAAAAGGTTAGTTATTCTAAGATAGCTATAAATTCTCGAATCTCAATCTGATAGGGGATTTTTTTTTTGGATTTTGGAATAAAGGAACAATTATGTTAGAGTTTTGGTGATAAGACAATTTTTGGAAAGTGTGTATAAAGGTTGTCTTTGTAATCAATGTTTTTATTTATGTTCTTGGTGCAAGGAAATAAAGGAACATGCATTTGGGTCCTTTTCCATTGTTCTAAATTGTAAACGTGTTGATTCTCTATAATTAATATTTTCATGGTATGTTGCAAGTATTCATGAATTTTTGAATGAGCATTGTGTCAATGATAGCTGTCAAGCATAGTTCACATTTGTCTTCATTAGTAGTTCACATCAATTTTATGGAAACATTGAAGTTGTGTGGTGCATTTTTCATGAATAGTTTCCTTTATATATTCTATGTTCTAATCATCTTTATTTAAAAATCAAAATTTTATCCTAGGAGGGAGTTGCCCCTCTAAATGCAAAGGAAGCTCGGATATCAAGGTCCTATCCAACTATTGGAGAAATTGATTTGCCACACACTTCATTGGGCTAAATCACGTATTTTCTAAGTGACAAATCTGTTTACCAAAAAATCTTTATCTCAAAGCGTAAAATAAAAGGCATCAATATGACCAAATCATGATATAAAAGCAAGATGACAAACATGGGACCACACAGGCCTAGAATTTGAGTCAGATAGATTTAGGCCAATGAATTTCATTATGCCTATTAGTAAGTGTAACAAGGTGGGTCCAAACCTTTTGGTTAGCCCCAAAGGTTTGTAGATGGAAGTTGTAGGACATATTGTAATAGATGATATTAAGAGGGGTGTTGATCTAGCATAGACCCTTCAAAAATATAGCTTAAAAAATTACACAACAAAGAAGTTTCAGAATGCTAGAGCCGTCATTAAACTTTTCCAATTCTACACTCTTCTATAATGAAAAAAAAAACTACTTATTACAAGTTTGAAAATTACCTTATTCGGCATATTGTTTGAGAAAATTAGATTTTTCCATTTTTTGTAATTTTCAAAACCCATCCTACGAATCTTGGTTCTTCCCAAGAAAAGCTCCCAACTAAGGGAAGTTGAATTGGCAACTAATCGACAAAATCAAGAATGTGATTTTGTGTTTAATACAAAAAAATCTTTCTAAAAAATTGGAAAAATTACAAAAATCCAATTTTGAAGGCCAAGATGATATTTCTAGCTCCCAAAAAATGTTGAAATAGCTAGCAGTCAAACTATGCTTCATCGTCAATCCAAATAGCTCCTCCTCATGTAATTTCCTATAAAATTTAAGCCAAAACCCACATCCGAGTCAAAAGTTATGACCCTTGGAAGTAAATCTCAAACAAAATTCACATATGAGTCAATAGCCTTGATCCTTGGATGCTCCTACATTAGGTGCATTCCAAAATTACAATTATTGCTACTAATGTTCATGAGTTCTTATCTGATTATTATGGGAGATATGCATTACATTCTCTAACTTTCATTTATACAACTACACATGATACATCCTATAGTGATGATACATATAAGATAGTACATATACCATCTTGACTTTCGGTTATAGATTGTACAGGTGGATTCTCTATGTCATATGGCCAAATGTTTATCTAGTGATGTGTTTGTTGTCTTTTATGTTACACAAATATCATATCAGTTGTCAATCAATGCTTACCAAGCTCACTTGGTCAGCTAGATAGTTTTCTTTGTCTATCAAGCATTCTTGAAGATTACTTTATGAAGACAATGTCTACCAATCTCACTTGGGTGATGAAGGAATTCAGGTAGGAAATAGTGTTAACCGAGTTCTCATGGTTAGTGAAAGACAGTTGGACATAGTTATTGTTCACCGAGTTCACTTGGTTGCCAACGGGTATTTGCAAGTTTGTAGTGTTAACCAAGCTTCTGTTGGTTAACACAGGAAATCATCTTAGAACTAGTATTTATCGAGTAGGGTTGGCCAATGAAGGATTTTTTTGTTTTGACATAAGAAGCTTAATTAATTTAAGTATTGTTTCTAGCCAACTATGGTGATGATTATTTGTTATTGTAATTTGTAATTGAGCTGACTTGAAAATCTAGATGATATAAATGAAAGGTCAAGTTGAGATTTTTAGTGTCTATGAAAATGAGTTGATTGAATTAAGAAGGAAAGAGTTTGAGTGAGCTTGAAGGATAAGTAGGTATCCTTATGGTGAAGTAGAGTGTTACTTGATCAAGAAGGATAAAGTATGAAGAAAAATAGAGATCTGTAATCAACAATTCAGTTGCACTACAATCAGGTCATTTCATTTTTACTCTCTAACCATTTTAGTAGTGATCTAAATCTCTTAACAAAGTTGGTTTAACAACCGATTGTAAATTCGCTAATAAGGTGATAGTTCCATTGAGTTGTTATAGACCTCTTACAAGGCCACTCCTTATAGGGTGATTAAATCCTCTAACAATATCAAACCTAACAGTGTGTTTTGTAACCTTTAACTAGGTTGGCTCCTAACAAGGCTCATTTCAGAAGAGTGAAAATAGTAACTAGTTACATCAGTGGTTTTTCCCATATTGGGTTTCCATGTTAAATCTTGGTGTCTCATGTGTTCATGATATTTCTCTTATGCTCACAAATTAGTCACTGTTAATGTTTTAAGATCATTTAAAAGTAAATCACACTCTACATTTACTGAGTTGCAACCTTTTCTATGTGTTTGTCAAATAACAATAGCAATTAGTTTTATTGTTAAACATCCAAGGGATCTAGAATTTACTTTAGTGGTAACTAATTCACCCCCTCCCTCCCTCTTAGTTACTCCTTTATTTCCAACAATTGGTATAAGAGCTTTTGTTGCTTGCAAGAAAAGTTTCAAGGACCTAAGCAAAAGATCAGGATGTCTTACAAGAGAGAGATTCCAAAGCTTTACAAAGAAAATTTTTCAACATGGCAGGGACTCATGAGACTTTATTTGGCTTCCTTTAGTGATCCAGGCTTGAAATACCTTGATGAATAATACACAACTCCTACTGGTACATTATCTATTTGAGATATTGTTGAGAAAAAGAACCATAACACCATGATGATTGATATTGCATTTTCTTTTAGCTATGATTAATTTGATGATATCAAGGACTATAACACTACATTTGGTATGTGAAAAAAGCTAAAGGACATCTATGGTGGTGATGAAAATTTGAGGAGAGCCAAAGCAGAAAGACTTAGAGGATAGTTTAATCAAATGAGAATGAGATAAGATGAAAATGTTTCCAAATATGTGGAAAGAATCAAAGCCAGTATTAGTGCAATCAGAGCATCTAGAGGAGAAATCAAGAATAAAATTGTTATAAGTAAATTTCTCAGAACATTACGTCCTATCTATGCAATTAGAGTATCTTTTATTCAAGAAAAGAGGCATGAGCCAAATCATAAGATAACCTTGGATACCTTAGTAGGAATATTGATAGCTTTTGAGCCAGACAACTATGAAAATTATGTTCTAGCTTCCAAGAATATTGAATTGACATTTGAGTCCAAACTTTCACCTAAGGAGAAAGGCAAGAAAATAAAGGACATTCCATCAAAAAGTGAAGAAGAATTAGAGGAAAGTTATGATAGTGATCTTGGAGTTGTTGAATCTTTACTTGCAAGGAAATATTCTAGAGGTAGAGGAAAATATAGAGGTAAAGTTCCCCTAATCTATTTTTCATGTGAAGAAATTGGTCATATTGCTACTAGGTGCCCAAACAAAAAAAGAAAGGATGACAAGAAAAGTCACAAGTGCAATGGCAAGAAGGATTTCAAAAATCACAAATCATTCAAGGAAAAAGGTAAGAAGACTTCTTTTATGGCTAAAGATTTTGATAAGAGTGAAGATGAAATAGTATACATTGCTCTAAAAGATGAATCTAATGAAGAAGAAGATAAGATGGCACTTATCTCTCATGTCAGTAAAAATGAAACATGGATCATAGATAGTGGATGTTCACATCATATGATTGGAGACAAAAAAAATTTAGAATACTTTGAAAACTATGATGGTGGTAGTGTAAGGTTTGGAAATTATGAACCATGTTGCATAAAAGGGAAAGGCCGAATCTCATTAACCAAAGAACTTGTATGCGACAATGCCTATTGGGTTGAAGGACTAAAACATAATCTACTAAGGGTGACACAACTAATCAACATTAGATTCAAGGTGGAATTCATGCATGGCAAGGCAAGCCTACTGGATGACAAAGGTAATCTGATTGAATCAAGCAAACAAACAAGAGGTAACCTATTTTATCTTGATCTTGGTGATTGTTCATGTTTTATTGCTCAAATAGAAGAAATTTGGTTATGGAATAGAAGATTATGTCATGTAAACCTTAATAATATGGTCAAGAAAACCATATTTAGAAAAGTGAGAGGTATTCCTAGTTTGAAGAAAAAAGATGTTGGTTTATGCAAAAATTGTCAGATTGGCAAAATGGGAAAGAATGGTTTTAAAAGAAAACATTATTAGTTTGAAGATGTCTTGGAAATTGTAAATATTGACCTATGTAGGCCCATTAGAATATAAATCTATAGTGGAGACAATTTTTTTTATTCTTTTTGTTGATGACTATTCAAGAATGATGACTATTATGTATCTTAGAGAGACGTCAGAAGTATTTGAGAAATTCAAATGGTATCTAGAAAGAATAGAAAAGGAAATAGGGAAAAGATTGAAATGCTTAAGATTAGACATAGGTGGTGAATTCAATAACTTTTTCATTGAAAGAGGAATTAAAAGATAAGTATTAGCCCCTAGTACTCCTGAGAAAAATGGAATAGTTGAAAGAAGAAATAGATCCATCATGAATTGTTCAAGGGCTCTAATGATTGAAAAGAATGTTGGTATTAAATACTGGAATGAAGCTATCAACACTGCAGTTCATACTTTGAACTAAGTATAGTTCAAGAAGGACTCATATAAAACTCCCTATGAATTATGGTATGACTATAAACCCAATGCAAGTTACCTAAAAGTATCTGGAAGTAAATTCTATATCTTAAAAGATTCTAGAAAAGACATGTTTGATGTAAAAGGTGATGAAGGTCTATTCTTAGGATATTCTTGTAGAAGTAAGGCATATAGATGTTTGAATTTTTCTATTCATAAAATCATAGAAAGTGCACATATGAGAATAAGAATAGAAGAAGAAAGCAAAAAGGAACTAGAAGATTATAGGAGATTTTTTTAAATTGAACTTGATACATTGCCAGACACATCTATCAAAAAGGAGACATCAACTCCTGAGCCTTCCTTGGTTACCAAGTTGTAAAAAGTTCAAACCGAGTCACAAGGACTCGAGTCACATTCGAAAGCTACTGAACCAATGCCTACTGAGTCTAAGCAACCGGAGCCAAAAGTTGAAATTCAAAATGAAGATAGTGCAATTCATTCAAAAGGTAAAGAACCTGTATTGGCTAAATATGTCAGAAGGAATCATACACTTGATCAGATTATTGGAGATAAATCAAAAGGTACTATGACAAGAAGTAAGCTGAAAGGTACATGTTTAATTGTTGGTTTTGAACCTAGAAATTTTAAAGATGCATTAGAAAGGGAAAGTTGGATTGAGGCTATGAATGAAGAAACAAAACAAATAGAGAAGAAGAAAACTTGGACTCTTGTTCCCAGGCCTAAAGATAAAAATGTGATTGGAACAAAATGCGCATTCAAAAATAAGTTGAATGAATATGGACAAGTATCAAGAAGCAAAGCAAGATTGTTGTGTAAAAGATATTCTAAAGAAGAAGGAATTGATTATGGTGAGACTTTTGCTCCTATTGTAAGATTAGAAGGTGTTCAGACTCTGCTTGCATATGCTGCTCACAAAGGATTCAAAGCATATTAGATGGATGTTAAATCTACATCTCCCAATGGTATTCATGATGAAGAAGTATACATTGAGAAACTAGAAGGTCTTGTTAATCCAGACAAAAGAGACATGGTCTACAAACTGCACAAAGCATTGTATGATCTAAAACAAGCTCCTAGAGCATGGTATAAGAGGTCACACAACTACCTTATACATATTGGTTTTTAGAGAACTAATGATAACACCAGTTTGTATATCAAGGAAGTACCAAATAATAAGATTGTATTGGTAGAAATATTTGTGGATGACACTCTATTTATAGGGAATGATGATCTATGCAAAGAATTTTTAAAATAAATGAACAAAGAGTTTGAAATGTCCATGTTTGTTGAGATAAAATTCTTTGTTGGTCTATAGATATAGCAAAGAAAGAATGGTATCTACATTACTCAATCTAAGTATATCAAAAAGATACTCAAGAAATTTGGAATGGAAGATTCAAAACTAGTTGGAACCCCCATGTGTACTGGACTAAAGCATACCAAAGATGATGATTCAAAAGAGCAAGATCAGACCTTATACAGATCAATTATTGAAAAATTATAGTATGTAGTTCAGACAAGGCCTAATATTGCTTTAGCAATTCGGATAGTGGCAACATTCTTAGCTAAACCCAAAGAAAATCATATGATGGCAATCAAAAGGATTTTGAGATATTTGAAAGGTACCGAAGATTATGGTCTATGGTACAAACTTGGAGGAAACTTAGACCTAAAGGTATTCACTGATGCTGATTGGGCAAAAAATCTTGATGACAGAAAGAGTACAAGTGGTGGAGCATTCTTTCTTCGTATAATATTGGCATCTTGAATAAGCAAGAATCAAAACTGCACATCCCAATCTATAGCAGAAGCAAAATATGTTGTAGCAGCAATGAATTATTTAAATATTGTTTGGTTTAAACAGTTATTGGAAGGCATGAAGGTTGAGATCAAAGAACCAGTTGTCATGTATTGTGATAACACCAACACAATTAACATATCAAAGAACCTAGTGATGCATTCCAAAACAAAGCATATTGCTATAAACTATCATTTTGTCAGAGAATTGGTGCAGGATAAAGAAACCAGATTGGAATATGTTGACACAAAATAGCAGATTGTAGACATATTCACCAAGCCATTACCTAAGGATCCATTACTGTATCTAAGAGGTAAGTCATGGGTCATTCCCCTATCTGAATCTCACTAAATAAAGTTTTAGTGATGCATCAACAAGAACCAAGTTGAAGATCAATTAGTTGATGCAACATAGTCAAAGGGAATATTGAATATGAATTAGTACTCAAGATACATTGATACTAATTTGATATGTGTTATTTTTGGCATGTGTTGTCAAAGAGGGAGAAGATTATTGTCATATCTTCCTAAAATTTGTTTATATCTTTATGAGGGAGAAGTATACTATCATAGAAGTTATGTAATTCCTTCACAAAGTGACATTACTGCATGAAAAAGAAGAAGTTTTTTGGTGAAAAAATATAAGAGGGAGAAACTTTCTATCAAAGGAAGTCTTGTTCTCAAATTTTATTGTGCTATGACATGTTGTGTTGCCATCAATGCCAAAGAGGAAGATTGTTGGATACAATTGCCTAATTGTGTGTTATCTTTGATGTTACAAAAATGTCATATTAGTTGTTAGTTAGCGCTTACTAAGCTCACTTGGTTAGCTAGATAGTTTTCTTTGTCTACTAAGTGTTCCTAAAGATTACTCTACGAAGACAGTGTCTACCAATCTCACTTAGGTGTAAGAGGAATTCAGGTAGGAAATAGTGTTAAGTGAGCTCTCATGGTTAGCAAAGGAAAGTTGGAAAAACTTAGTGTTCACCAAGTTCACTTGATTCCCAAAGGGTATTTTCAAGTTCACAGTGTTAACCAAGCTTCTGTTGGTTAATATAGGAAATCATCTCATAACCAGTATTTATCGAGTAGGGTCAACTAGTGAAGGATTTTGTTGTTTTGACATAAGAAGCTTAATTATTTTAAGTATTGTTTCTAGTCGACTATGGTGATGATTATTGGTTATTACAATTTTTAATTGAGCAGACTTGATAATTTGGATGATATAAATGAAAGGTCAAGTTGAGATTTTTAGTGTATGTGAAAATGAATTGATTGAATTAAGGAAAGAGTTTGAGCAAACTTGAAGGATACACAAGTATCCTTCTGGAGCAGAAAAGTGTTATTCGATCAAGAAGGATTAAGTATGAAGCAGAATAGAGATTTGTAATCTACAATTTAGCTGCATCACAATCAGTTCATTTCATTGTTACTCACTAACCATTGTAGCAGTGATCTAAATCTCTTAAAAAAGTTGGCTTAATAGCTAGTTGTAAATCCTCTAATGAGGTGACAATTCCATTGAATTGTTATAAGACCTTTGACAAGGCCACTCCTTATAGAGTGATTAAATCCTTTAACAATGTCACACCTAACAACGTATTTTGTAACCTTTAACTAGATTGTCTCCAAATAGGGCTCACTTTAGAAGAGTGGAAATAGTAACTAGTTACATTGGTGGATTTTTCCATATTGGGTTTCCACATTAAGTCATTGTGTCTCCCGTGTTCATGTTATTTCTCTTATGCTTGAAAATTAATCACTTTTAATGCTTTAAGATTAGTTAAAAGTAAATCACACTCTCCATTTACCAAGTTACAACATTTTCCAGTGTGCTTGCCGAATGATAATAACAATCAGTTTTATTATTAAACATCCAAGGGATCTAGGATTTATTTTAGTGGTAACTAATTCACCTGCCCTCTTAGTTACTCCTTCTCTATTTTTAACACTTCATTCATATCAGACACTATTGATAGTCACTGAAATTATTCTTAGTGAGATCTTATCAAACATCACCCATATTCTTTCAAACGCATCTATTTAGACATGAAGGTTAGAGGGTGTATAGAGATAGGAAGACATTCCTACACCCCCTTGGTAGGTTGCAGTTAATTTGGACATACCTCCCTTTACTTAGCCGCCCACATGATGCTAACTTTTCAACCACATTTCATAGAGATGAGATGATCAATTTGGATGACATTTCATTTCATGATTCTGACATGACCAATATTAGTAGAGCATTACATATTGGGATGTTATATATGTTCATTTAAATGTTGTTAGTTAAATACAACATAGGATTTTTTACATGTATTTAACTTAGTAACTTGGATGTAACTAAATTTTGAATAATATATATGTACTCTAGGATATTTGTGATAGTATGTTATGCTATGGACATTTACAAACACCTAGTGATCTCAAGCAACATGACTTAGATGTAATTATATATATGTCTATATATATATATATATATATATAGATTATATGGAAGATCTAATATTTTTGAAAGTATTTTCCATATTTTAAAATAATTTTTCTATATTTTTTTCCTTGGGCTTTTCAAAGGTCTTCTGCTCAAATTTTGAAGTTAAAACTGTAATCAGTCCCTAAAATTGCGTAGCCAAAGGCTCACTATTTTAGGTATTGAGCTAGAATTTTAGTTCTTCTTTCCAACGACATAAGCAGCCTTGAATTCTGAGTTGTAGTTCAAAAGCTATGACCCCCACAAGTTGTGGTAATTAGACACCTAGTTTTGAATAAGTTTAGCTTAATTTTTTATTTTTCTACTTTAGCCACATAAATGTTTTGAATTCATGTTATGGTGGCTATTGATATTCCATCATTGCATATATTCTTTCAATCTCAAAGAATAAGATGGATTTTGGTTTACATGCAACTCTTTTGAGTTTTCTGCAAGATTTTTCTAGAAGTGAACATTGATATCGTAGGTAATCACTTCCTTAGATATCATGTTTGCAATCCACTTCATCAATTCAGATCACACACACACACACACACACACATATATATACATATATGTATATACATATATATACATATATGTATATACATATATACATATATGTATATACATATATATATATGGATGTATACATATGTTTGTATATATGCATATATATACATCTATATACATATACATATACATATATATATCTGTATGTATCTACATATATATATGTACCTATATATGTATATATGTGTATATATCTACATATATATGTATATGTATAGATGTATATATACACATATATACATATTTATATAACACATACATACATACATACATACATACATACATACATACATACATACATACATACATATATATATATATATATATATATATATATGTATGTATGTATGTATGTATATGTATATGTTATATATATGTATGTATTGTTGGATACAATTGTCAAATTATGTGTTGTCTTTGATGTTACACAAATGTCATATCAGCTGGCAGACATTGCTTACAGAGCTTAGTTGGTCATCAAGGCAATTTTCTATGTCTACCGAGCATCCTTGAATATTACTCTAAATAGATAGTGTCTGTTGAGCTCACTCGGGCATCAAAGGAAATGTTGCAAGAAGTAGCATTAACCAAGGTCTCATGGTTAATGAAGGAAATTTAGTGTTTATCACGTTCAATCACTCTCCAAAGGATTTTGCAGGATTCATAGTGTTAATCGAGCTTCTGTTGGTTAACACATGAAATCTTTTTATGATCAGTGTTTAATGAGCAGGGTCAACTGATGAAGGATTTTGTTAACTTGAGAAATAAAGTTTAATTATTTCAAGTATTTATTCTAGCCGACTAAGGTAATGATTATTGGTAATTTTAAGTTGTAATTGGGCTAACTTGGTAATTTGTAAGGTATAAATGAAAGGTCAAGTTGAGAATTTGAAGAAGTATGAGCGATTATGCAAGTGTATTGATTGTTTGAAGAAGAAAAGAGTGAGAAAATTTGAAGGATGGTAAGATATCTCGGTATGTGCAGGATCATGGTTTGCCAAAAAGTGGCAATGTGAAAAAAATAGAGTTTGAACACGTCTAAAAGCACTTGAAAATCTGCTCTAACTTTTTTTCACCTATCTAGGTACCAAAATTTGAAAGTAAGGCCTAAGCCTTATCGGATATCCGATTTGAGATCGGATATCGGATCTCATATCGGATATCAAATCTCATATCAGATATCTGATATGAGATCCGATATCCGATATCAACGGCATAAAAATTGGAGGGAAAAGGCACAAAAATTAGAGGGAAAAACAAATTTGTAAGTGATATAACTAATTTGAGTTATGAAATATGTAAAGATATAATATATAATCTATATATATATTATATATATATATATATATATATATATAACATAACGTAAAGATATAATATATAATCTATTAATATATAATAATATATTATGTTATTATTATTATTATTATCTATAAATATAATATATATTATTATTATCATCATATATAAATTATAATTTATAACATATTATTATTATTATTATCATATTTAAATTATAATATATAATATATTATGTTATTATTATTATAATCTATAAATTATTTATATATATATATATGATTGTTATACTATATTATTATTATTTTTACTATATTATTTCTAGTGGAGTCATTTATATGGGTCAAAAGGGTTGACAGGATGACTTATGACCCCTTTCGACACATTCCATGATGACATATGTCTCTAAGGGATCCTAGGACCCCTAAGGACATATTAAAATAGTTTATATGGGTTGAAGGGGGTCATAAGATGACCTATGAACCCTTTCGACATATTACAAGATGACATTTGTTCCTAGAGGTCTTAGGAGCCTTAGGGACATATTAGAATCATTCATATGGGTTGAAAGGGGTCATAGGGTGACCAATGACCACCTTGATACATTCCACGATGACATATGTCCTTAGGGGTCCTAAGACCCCTAGGGACATATTAGAATCATTAATATGGGTCGAAGGGGATCATAGGGTGACATATGACCCCTTTCGACACATTCCACGATGACATATGTCCCTAAGGGTCCTAAGACCCCTAAGGGCATATTAGAATCTTTCATATGGTTTGAAGGAGGTCATAAGGTGAACTATGACACCCTTCGACACATTGCATAATGACATATGTCCCTAGGGTTCCTAGGACACCTAAGAAAATATTAGAATGCTTCATATGAGTCAAAGGGGGTCATAGGTTGACCTATGACCCCCTTTGACCCATTAAATGATGACATATGTCTCTAGGGGTCCTAGGACCCCTGCAGACATATTAGAATCATTATTATGGGTCAAAGGGGCTCATGGGGTGACCTATGACCTCTTTCGACCCATTAGATGATGACATATGCACCTAGGGCTCTTAAGAACCCTTGGGACATATAAGAATCATTCTTATGGGTCAAAGGGGGTCATAGGTTGACTTATGACCCTATTCGACACATTACATGATGACATATGTTGCTAGGGGTCTTAAGACACCTAGGGACATATTAGAATACTTCATATGGGTCAAAGGGTGTCATAGGTTGACCTATGACTCCCTTCAACTCATTAAATGATGAAATATATAGCTACCGGTCCTAGGACTCTTAAGGACATATTACAATCATTCTTATGGGGCAAAAGAGGTCATAGGTTGACCTATAACCCCCTCTGACCCATTACATGATGACATCTTTCCCTAGGGGTCCTAGGACCCCTAGGGACATATTAGAATGTTTCATATGGGTCAAAGGCGGTCATAGGTTGACCTATGATCCCCTTCGACCCATTAAATGACAACATATATCCCTAGGGGTCCTAGGACCCCTAGGAACATATTAGAATCTTCAACCCATTACATGACGACATATGTCCCCAAGGGTCTTAGGATCCTTAGGAACATATTATAATCATTCTTATGGGTTAAAGGGAGTCATAGATTGACCTATGACCATTTTCGACCCATTACATGATGACATATGTCCCCAAGGCTATTAGGATCACTCGGGACATATTAGAATCATTCATATGGGTCAAAGGGGGTCATAGGTTTACCAATGACCCCTTTTGACCCATTAAATGATGACATATGTCCCTACCGGTCCTAGGAACCCTAGGGACATAATAGAATTTTTCTTATGGATCAACGGGGGTCATAGGTTGACCTATGACCCCCTTCAACCCATTAAATGATGACATTTGTCCCTAGGGGTGCTAGGACCCCTAAGGACATATTAGAATTGTTCTTATGGGTCAAAGGGGGTCATAGGTTGACCTATAACCCCCTTCGACCCATTACATGATGACATATGTCCTTAGGGGTCCTAAGACCCCTAGGGACATATTAGAATCCTTCTAATTAGTCAAAGGGGGTCATAGGTCGACCCATTACTTGATGACATATGTCCATAGGGGTCCTAGGACCCCTAGGGATATATTAAAATGCTTCATATGGGTCAAAGCAGGTCATAGGTTGACATATGACCCCCTTCAACCTATCAAATGATGAAATATCTCCCTAGGGGTCCTAGGACCCCTAAGGACATATTAGAATCATTTTTATGGCTCAAAGGAGATCACAGGTTAACCTTTGACCCTCTTCGACATATTACATGATGACATATGTCCCTAGGGGTCCTACGACCCCTACAAACATATTAGATTTCTTCATATGGGACAAAGGGGGTCATAGGTTGACCTATGACCCCCTTCGACCTACTAAATGATGACATATGTCCCTAGGGGTCGTAGGAGCCATAGGGAGTTATTAGAATCATTCTTATAGGTCAAAGAGGGTCACAGGTTGACCTATGACCCCCTTTGACCAATTACATGATGACATATTTTTCTAGGAGTCTTAGAACCCCTAGGAACATCTTAAAATTATTCATAATCCATTACATGATGTCATATGTCCCTAGCGGTCCTAGGACCCTAGGGACATATTAGATTCTTTTATATGAATTTAAGGGGGTTGACCTATGACCCCCTTTGACCCATTATATGACGCCATATGTCCCTAGGGGTCATAGGACCTATAGGGACATATTAGAATCATTCATATGAATCAAACGGGGTCGTAGGTTGACCTTTGACCCCTTTCGACTCATTAAATGATGAAATATGTTCTTAGGGGTCTTAGGACCCCTAGGGACATATTAGAATCGTTTGTATGGGTCAAAGGGAGTCATAGGTTGACCTATGACCACCTTCGACACATTACATAATGACATATGTCCCTAGCGGTCCTAAGACCCTTAGGGACATATTAGAATGCTTCATATGGGTCAAATGGGGTCATATGATGACTTATGATCCCCTTTTACCCATTAAATGATAAGATATGTCCCTAGGGGTCCAAGGACCCCTACAGACATATTAGAATTGTTCTTATGGGTCAAAAGGGGTCATAGGGTGACCTATGACCCCCTTCGAACCATTATATGAGGACACATGTCCTTAGGGATCCTAGGACCCCTTAGGACATATTAGAATGCTTCATATGGGTCAAAGGGGGTCATAGGTTGACCTATCACCCCCTTCGACCTATTAAATGATGACATATGTCCTTAGGGGTCCTATGACCTCTACGAACATATTAGAATTATTCTTATAGGTTAAAGGGGGTTATAGGTCAACCTATAAACCCCTTTGACCAATTACATGATAACATATATCTATAGGGGTCCTAAGACCCCTAGGGAGATATTAGAATCGTTCTTATGGGTCAAAGGGGGTCATAGGGTGACCTATGACCCTCATCAACCCATTAAGTGATGACACATGTCCCTAGGGATCCTAGGACACCTAGGGACATATTAGAATGCTTCATATGGGTCAAAGGGTGTGATAGGTTGACTTATAACCCTCTTCGACACATTAAATGATGACATATATCCCTACGGGTCCTAAGACCCCTAGGGATATATTAAAATCATTTTTATGGGTGAAATGGGGTCATAGGTTTACCTATGACCCCCTTCGACCTATTACATGATGATATATGTCCCTAGGGGTCCTAGGACCCCTAGAAAAATATTAAAATCATTCTTATGTGTCAAAGGGGGTTATAGGGTAATGTATGACCCCATTTGACTTATTAAATGATGACATAATATTAGAATTGTTCCTATGGGTCAAAGGGGGTCATAAGTTGACCTATGACCCCCTTCGACCCATTAAATGATGACATAGGTCCCTAGGGGTCCTATCACGCCTAGGGACATATTAGAATCATTCTTATGGGTCAAAGGCATTCATAAGTTGACCTATGATCCCCTTCGACCCATTACATGATGAGATATGTCCCTAGGGGTCTTAAGACCCCAAGGGACATATTAGAATCCTTTTAATAGGTCAAAAGGGGTCATAGGGTGACCTATGACCCTGTTTGACCCATTATGTAACGAAATATATCCATGGGGGTCCTAGGACTGCTAGGGACATATTTGAATACTTCGTATGGGTGAAAGGGGGTCAAAGGTTGATCTATGACCTCTTTCAACCTATTAAATGATGACATATCTCCCTAAGGGTCCTAAGACCCCTAAGGAAAAATTAGAATCATTCTTATAGTTCAAAGGGGGTCATATGTTAACCTATGACACCCTTCGACATATGAAATGATGAGATATGTCCCTAGGGGTCCTGGGACCCCTAGGAACATATTAGATTCATTCATATGGGGTCAAAGGGAGTCATAGGTTGACCTATGATGCTCTTCGACGCATTACATGATGACATATGTCTCTAGGGGTCCTAGGTCCCCTAAGGACATATTAGAATCATTCTTATGGGTCAAAGGAGGTCATATGTTGACTTATGACTCACTTCAAAACATTATATGATGACATATGTCCCTAGGGATCCTTAGACACCTAAGGACATATTAGAATGCTTCATATGGGTCAAAGGGTGTCATAGGTTGACCTATGACTCCCTTCGACCCATTAAATGATAACATATATAGCTATGGGTCCTAGGACCCCTACAGACAAATTAAAATCGTTCATGGGTCAAAAAGGGTCATAGGTTGACCTATAACCCCCTTTGACCCATTACATGATGACATATGTTCATAGGGGTCCTAGGACCCCTGAGGACATATTAGAATGTTTCATATGGGTCAAAGGGGCTAATAGGGTGACCTATGACCCCCTTCGACCCATTACATGATGACATATGTCTTAGAGATATATTAGATCATTCTTATAGGTGTAAGGGGGTCATAAGTTCACTTATGACCCACTTTGACATATTACATGATGACATATGTCCCTACGAGTCCTAAGACCCTAGGGACATATGTCATCATGTAATTGGTCGAAGGGGGTGATAGGTCAACTTATGACCCCCTTTGACACATATGAATGATTCTAATATGTCCCTAAGAGTCTTAGGACCCCTAGCTATATATGTCATCATTTAAAGAGTCGAAGGGGGTCATAGGTCAACCTATGACACCCTTTGACCCATATGAAGAATTCTAATATTTCCCTAGGTGTCTTAGGACCCCTAGGGACATATGTCATCATGTAATGTGTCGAAGAGGGTCATAAGTCAAGCTATGACCCCCTTTGACGCTTAAGAACAATTCTAATATGTCCCTAGGGGTCCTAGGACCCCTAGGGACACATGTCATCATCTAATGGGTCGAAGGGGGTCATAGGTCACCCTATGAGCCCCTTTGACCCATAAGAACAATTCTAATATGTCCGTAGGGGTCCTAGGACCCCTAGGGACATATGTGGTCATATAATTGATCAAAGGTGGTTATAGGTCAACCTATGACCCCCTTTGATCCATAAGAACGATTATAATATGTTCCTAGGGGTCTTAAGACCCCTAGGAACATATGTCATCAGTTAATGGGTCGAAGGGGATCATAGGTCAACCTATGACCACCTTTGAAGCATAAGAATGATTGCAATATGTCTTTAGGTATACGAAGACCCCTAGGTATATATGTCATCATTTAATGGGTTGAAGGGCATCATAGGTAAACTTATGACACCATTTGATCCATATGATGCATTCTTATATGTTCCTAAGGGTTCTAGGACCCGTAGGGACATATGCCATCCTGTAATGTGTCGAAGTGGGTCAATTGTCAACCTATCACCCCTTTTGATCCATAAGAACAATTCTAATATGTCCGTAGGGTTTTGAAGACCCCTAGAGACATATGTCATCATCTAATGTGTCAAAGCAGGTCATAGGTCAACCTATGACCACCTTTGATCCATAAGAATGATTTTAACATGTCCCTAGGGGTCCTAGGACCTTTAGAGACATATGTCATTATCTAATGGGTCGAAGGAGATCATAAGTCAAACTATGACCCTGTTCAATTCATATGAATGATTCTAATATGTCTTTATGGGTGTTAGGACCCCTAGGGACATATGTCATAATGTAATGGGTCAAAGGAGCTCATAGGTCAACGTATGATGCCCTTTGACCCATATGAATGATTCTAATATGTCCTTCGGGGTCCTAGGACCCCTAGGGACATATGTCATCATTTAATGGGTCGAAGGGGGTCATAGGTCAACCTATGACCTCCTCTGACCCATAAGAAAGATTCTAATATGTCTTTAGGGGTCCTAGGACCCCTTTAGACATATGTCATCATGTAATGTGTCGAAGGGGGTCATAGGTCAACCTATCACTCCCTTTGACCCATAAGAAGCATTCTAATATGTCCCTAAGGGGTCATATGACTCTTAGGGACATATATCATCATGTAATGGGTCAAAGGGGGTCATAGGTCAACCTATGACCACCTTTGACCCATAAGAATGATTTTAATATTTCTCTAGGGGTTCTAAGATCTCTAGAGACATATGTCATCATGTAATATGTCGAATGGACCTATGACCCCCTTTGTCTCAAAAGAACGATTCTCATATGTCCCTAGGGGTCGTAGAACCCGTAGGGAAAAATGTTATCATTTAATGGGTCGAAAGGGATTATAGGTCAACCTATCAACCCTTTCGACCCATATGAATGATTCTAATATGTTCCTAGCAGTCCTAGGACCCATAGGGACATATGTCGTCATGTAATGTGTCGAAGGGGGTCATAGATCAACCTATGACACTCTTTGACTCATAAGAATGATTCTCATATGTCCTTAGGGGTCCTAGGGACATATTTCATCATGTAATAGGTCAAAGGAGGTCATAGGTCAACCTATGACCTCCTTTGACTCATATGAACAATTCTAATATGTGCCTAGGCGTCCTAGGATGCCTAGGGACATATGTCATTATTTGATGGGTTGAAGTGGATCATAGGTCAACTTATGACCTCCTTTGACCCAAATGAACAATTCTAATATGTCCCTAGGGGTCCTACGAGCCCTAGTGACATATGTCATCATTTAATGGGATGAATGGGGTCATAGGTCAACCTATGATCTCTTTTTACCCATATGAACAATTCTAATATGTCCCTAGGTGTCCTATGACCCGTAGGGACATATGTCATCATATAATGGGTCAAAGGGGATCATAGGTTGACCTATGACCACATTTGATCCATAAGAATGATTCTAATATGTCCTTAGGGGTCCTAGGACCCTTAGGGACATATGTCGTTATGTAATGGGTTGAAGGGTGTAATAGTTCACCCTATGACCCCGTTTGACCCATAAAAATGATTCTAATATGTTAATAGGGGTCCTACGACCTTTAGGGACATATGTCATGATGTAAAGGGTCAAAAGAGGTCATAGGTCAACCTATGACTCCCTTTAACCCATAAGAATGATTCTGATATGTCCTTAGGATTCATAGGACTCCTTTGGACATATTTTGTTATGTAATATGTCGAAGGGGGTCATAGGTGAACCTATGACTCCCTTTGACCCATAAGAAGCTTTCTAAGATGTCCCTAGGGGTCCTAAGACCCTTAAGAACATATATCATAATGTAATGGGTCAAAGGGGGTCATAGGTCAACCTATGACCCTCTTTGACCCATATGAACAATTCTAATAAGTCCCTAGGTGTCCTATGACCTGTAGGGACATATATCATTATGTAATTAGTCAAAGGGAGTCATAAGTTGACCTATGACCCTTTTTGACCCATAAGAATGATTCTAACATTTCCCTTTGGGTCCTAGGACCCCTAAGGACATATGTTATCATGTAATGAGTTGAAGGGTGTCACACATCACCTTATAACCACCTTTGACCCCTACGGACATATGTCATCATGTAATGTGTTAAAGGGGATCATAGGTCAACCTATGATCCCATTTGACCCATAAGAATGATTCTCATATGTCCAAAGGGGTCGTAGAGACATATGTCATCATGTAATGGGTCAAAGGGGGTCATAGGTCAACCTATGAACCCCTTTGACTCATATGAACAATTCTAATATGTCCCTAGCGGTCCTATGATCCCTAGGGACATATGTCATCATTTAATGGGTCGAAGGGGATCATAGGTCAACCTATGACCCCCTTTGACCCATATGAATGATTCTAATATTTTCTTAGGGGACCTAGGACCCCTAGTGACATATGTCATCATGTAATGTGTCGAAAGGGTTCCTAGGTCAACCTATGACCCCCTTTGATCCATAAGAATGATTCTCATATGCCTGTAGGGTTCCTCAAGACATATGTCACCATGTAATGGGTCAAAGGGGGTCATAGGTCAACCTATGACCCCTTTTGACCCATATGAACAATTCTAATATATTCTTATAAGTCTTAGGACTGCTAGGGACATATGTCATCATTTAATGGATCAAAGGGGGTCATAGGTCAACCTATGACCCCCTTTGATCCATATGAATAATTTTAATATGTCCCTAGGGGTCTTAAGACCCCTAGAGATATATGTCATCATTTAATGGGTCGAAGGGGTTCATAGGTCAACCTATGATATCCTTTGATCCATATGAACAATTCTAATATATCCCTACAGGTCCTATGGCCCCAAGGGACATATGTCATCGTTTAATGGGTTGAAGGGGGTCCTAGGTCACCCTATGACCCCATTTGACCCATATGAACGATTCTAATATGTCCTTATGAGTCTTAGGACTCCTAAGGACAAATGTATTCATGGAATGGGTCAAAGGGTATCATAGGTCAACCTATGACCCCCTTTGACTGATATGAATGATTCTAATATGTTCTTAGGGGTCCCAAGACCCCTGGGGACATATGTCATCATGTAAAGTGTCAA
Organism: Cupressus sempervirens; assembly: GCA_028749045.1. Taxonomy (NCBI): domain Eukaryota; kingdom Viridiplantae; phylum Streptophyta; class Pinopsida; order Cupressales; family Cupressaceae; genus Cupressus; species Cupressus sempervirens. The sequence goes on from CM053787.1 coordinate 149,233,860, forward strand.
AGGGAGTCATAGGTCAACCTATGACCCCCTTTGACCCATAAGAATGATTCTAATATGTCCCTAGGGGTCCTAGGACTGCTAGGGACATATGTCATTATGTAATGGGTCGAAAGGGATCATAAGTCAACCTATGAGCCCCTTCGACTCATATGAATGATTTTAATGTCCTTAGGTGTGCTAGGACCCCTAGGGACATATGTCATCATATAATGGGTCAAAGGAGATCATAGGTCAACCTATGACACCTTTTGACCCATATAGACGATTCTAATATGTCCCTAAGACCCCTAAGGACATATGTCATAATTTAATGGGTTGAAGGGGGTCATAGGTCAACCTATGAACTCCTTTGACCCATAAGAACGATTCTAATGTGTCCCTATGGGTCCTAGACCCCTAGAAACATATGTCATTATTTAATGGGTTGAATGGGGTCATAGGTCAACCTATGACTGCTTTTGACCTATAAGAACGATTATAATATGTTGTTAGGGGTCCTAGGACCCCTAGGGACATGTCATCATGTAATGCGTCAAACGGAGTCATAGGTCAACCTATGACCTCCTTCGACCCATAAGAACGATTCTAATATGTTACTAGGGGTCCTAGGACCCCTAGAGACATATGTTGTTATGTAATGGGTCGAAGGGGGTTATAGGTCAACCTATGACCCCCTTTGCTTCATATATATTAATAATATACATATATATTATTAACATACATATTAATATAATAATATATATTAATAACATATATATATATATATATATATATATATATATGTTATGTTTATTATATTTAATAAAAATATTATGTTATTATATATATTAATAACATACTTATATATATATATATAACATTATTATATTTAGTAAAAATAATATTAATATAAATTATATTTATAGATTATAATGAGAATAACATAATATATTATTATATATTAATATATATGTTATATCTTTACATTTTATATATATATATATATATATATATATATATATATATATATATATATAATTTTATTATATTTAATTAAAAATATTATGTTATTATATATATATATATATATATATTAATAACATACTTATATATATATATATATTACGTTATTATATATATCAATAACATATATGTAAGGTTATTATATTTAATAAAAATATTACGTTATAATATATATATATATATATATATATATTACTTTATTATATTTAATAGAAATATTACATTATTATATATATATTAATAACATACATATATATATAATATATATATATTACGTTATTATATTTAGTAAAAATAAAAATAATTTAAATTATATATATAGATTATAATGAGAATAACATAATATATTATATGTTATATCTTTACATTACATTATTATATATATAATATATTATAATACATATTTACATAGTAATATAACAAAAATAATTTATAAATCATAAGCTAGAAGTCTTAAATCCAGTTTTCCCTCCAAAATGGGTTGGGATTCCATATTTCTCACCAAAATTCACCTAGCCATATCAGATATCCGATTTCAAATCCGATATCCGATTAGGCTTGGTATTTACCAAGCCTACCCGATTAACCCAAAAGACGTATTTGAAGAGGGTTTTAGTGATAGTCAAACTTCGGGTAGTCATCTGACAATGTTATTTTGATTGAAATTGAATGAAAAGAAAAGGGTTTTTTAATATCGCTCTGGAGATTTCATCAATATAATTTTTGTCAAATTCTGAGATCGATAAGTATTTATTAGTTAATTATCAATGAAGATTATTGTAAAGTGCTGATTGACATACTGATTGAAAAACAACTATAATTTTCAAACGGTATAACATTTTTTAAATCTAAAAGTTGTGTCACATTCTATGCTTCGCCTAGTATAAGAAAAAAATAAAAAAAATAAAATTTGATAAAAAAAATTATTAGTGAAGGTGGTTAGACACGAGACTTTTTTTTTCGAAAAATTTTTGGTAGAAAATTCATATTTAATTATTTATTTGGAATAAAAGTATCAAAAAATACCATCATCTAGGCATGAGTCTAATTTTCATATCTATAATTATATTAAAAAAGTATTATCATTTGATTTTGATTAAGGTGGTCAGACGTACACCTATTTTTTATTTTTTCTCTAAAATTTTTGTAGTACTGCATTAAAATTCAAACTTTTAACCAATCAATTATTTGTTTCTCCTGATAAGGCCTAGTAGTTTAGAAACTACATTCAATTTCCTACAAATTATTTTCTTACAATTTTTTTATATAAAGTCCATAACCACTTTAATATTATGTGTCACGTTGACATGACCTTGATTTTTTGATTTTTCACTGCCACTTAAGGCCATAGTTTGGTACACCATGATCCTGCACATACCCATCCTTGAGGAGCAACAAAGTAATATTCGATCAGAGAGGATCTTGTGTGAAGCAAAATAGAGATCTATAATTAGCAATTCAATTGCATCTCATTTAGATCATTTCATTGTTATTTTCTCATCATTCAAGCAGTGATTCCAAAATCTCTTAGCAGAGTTCGTTTAATAGCCATTTGTAATTTCTCTAACAAGGTGACAGTTCCATTGAATTGTTTTAAAGATCTCTTGCAAGGCCACTCCTAATAGGGTGATCAAATCCTCTAACAAGGTCACACCTAATAGTGTGTTTTGTAACCTTTAACTAGGTTGGCTCGTAATAGGGCTCACTTCAGAAGAGTGAAAATTAGTAGCTAGTTACTTGGTGGTTTTTTTCATATTGGATTTCCACATTAAATATTGTGTCTCATGTGTTCATGTTATTTCTTTTATGCTTGCATGTTGATTACTATGAATTTTTAAGACCTGTTAAAATTAAGATACACTACATTTACCGAGTTAGAATATTTTAAGTATGTTTACCAAGTGAAAGCAATAAATAGTTTTATCAGACATCTAAGGGATCTATGGATTTTTTTTTTTTGGTAACTGATTCACCTCCCCTCTTAGTTACTCCATTTATATTTTCAAAAATTGGTATCAAAGCGTTTGACACTTGTAGGAAAGGTTTCAAGGACCTTAGCTAAAGATCAAGATGTCTTACAAGAGAGAAATTCCTAGATTTAATAGAGATAAATTTTTAGCATAGCAGGGTCTCATGAGGCTTCATATAGCTTCCATTGGAGATAAAGGATTGAAATACCTTGATGAAGAATATAGAACTCTTTCTAGTACATTATCTATTAATGACATTACTAAGAAGAAGATCATAACACCATGATGATAGACATTGCATCTTCTATAAGCTATGAGAAATTTGATGATGTCAAGAACTGCAAAACTGCCTTTGCTATGTGGAACATGCTAAAAGATATCTATGGAGGTGATGAAAATGTGAAGACATCAAAAGCAGAAAGTCTTAGAGGATAATTTGATCAGATGAGAATGAGAGAGGATGAAAACATTGCCAAATATGTTGAAAGGATCAAAGCAATTGTCAGTGTAATCAAAGCTTCTAGAGGAGAGATCAAGGAAGAAACAATTGTAAGTAAAGTTCTTAGAACATTGCTTCCTATTTATGCAATTATAGTATCTACCATTCAAGAAAGAAGATGTGAGAAAAATCATAAGATAACTTTGGATACCCTAGTAAGAAGATTGGGGCATATGCACCGAGTTGTGGTGCCAAAAAGGTGACAAGGAAATTTTATTTTCCTATTTTAAAAAGTGCGTACGCGCTTTAAAAAAAAAAAAAAAGTATATATGATGGGCTGCAAACCCGCAGCCCATCATTTTCATCATCATTTTCTTCTACTCCTACAGTGAGCAGCATGTACGTGAGTTGAAGACTCAACATTTACACCACCATTTGCCAAAATGCCTCCTCGTCGACGAAATCCAAGACCACAAGCACACCCACGATGACGCCGTAAGTGATATAAACCTAACTTTGCATTGTTTGATATATTTTTCATATTGTTTTGTAAGTTTTTTATATTCTTTTGTAGGGTTTTTACAAATTTCATTTAGATTTGTTTATTTATTTGAATTTCAATTGATTTTTTATCAGGAAATGTTCATAATCAACCAGAAAATCCACAAGAACATCAAAACCCTCAAGAACCCCAAAACCAAAACCCTCCTCAAGAAGAAGAACAAATTCCACAACCTGAACCAATTGCAAGACCTCCACCAGGCACACAAGAAAATATAAGAAATGAAATAGAGAGAGGCAAAACTCAATTAGAAGGAATCATTGCTCGGTTGAAAGAATCCGGACAAACCAATCCAATGAGGGCTCAATTGGCATCATCCCTTGAATCCATTAACACTCAGATAGCCTTAGTTAGTGGTCAGTTAGATATTTGGCGGGCTAAGAGGGATGAACAAAAAAGATTTTATGCAAATAAATTGTCATATGAAGATGTTAGAAAAAAGGAAATACCAAAAGGTAGTATATGTACATTATTTAGAAAACCCGGTGAGCAAAATACTATTAGAGAGGGTACTAAACGATTCCCCATGAATTGGTGCATACATAATGCTATTAGAAATAATTTTTGGGATAGATGGTGGATGGTTTTTGATGCCCCTCCTTGCAACAATCACGAGGTCCCCATGTATTTTTTGAATAAATTATATTGTGAGTTTGTACTTGGGGAGATCCCCAATTATTTTGATATGTTAGACTCCCAGGGTAGAGGTGGGGGGTCATCATTTGAGAGGCTTGGAGCACGTTGTGACCCTAATGTAGTTAGGGCACCCGTGGTCCATCCACAGCGTGAGCATGTGATTATTCTTTTAGTTGTGAAGGAACATGTAGAGGCCAACACTCTAGGGACCATTAATGCTTTGACGTAGACCCTCATCCATTCCATGAGCCCATTAGTTGAGGGGGAGCCTTCTATACATCGTGGTCACATGTGCACTTAATGCAGATCCCTATGCACATTTGGCACTCATGTCAGAGATGGTGCAGATGATGGGCTTGTCACTGATCAGTTCCTAAACGAGACATTTGGCATTGACACACAAGTAAATTACTAATTTGATCACATTTCATACATATAGTGAATGATTAATTAATTAGGATTTATTGACATTGTTCAAAATTTAGGGTCAAACTGTTCCTGGGCCTAGCAGCGATCCTCTAGGCCCATTTTTTGTCCCTTCGACGAGTCCTGAGGTATGTATCAATTTAATCATTTTAATTAATACATATATTTATTACATAATCATATTAAGGATTGACCAAAAAAATATGCATGTGCATCAGTTCTCCATAGGACCCTCAACCTTTACCACAGATGCAGAGCAGAGACATCATACGAGCTTCACACAGGTACAGTTGTTTCATGTTAATTTAATTCATTTGATTATATTTATTCCATGTTTCATGTTAGATATAACGTGTATTGTATGACATGCAACTCATGATGTCGAACACACCTCCTCATCTGCGACAATCTGTTGATAGTGGAGTGGTCGCAGCTGTGGCTAGCTCACAACCAATGACGGAGGTATGAAAGAATTTTATTCATTTTAGTTGTTGTTTATAATAGTTAATCTCAAAATTTCTAATGTTATTTACAAGTGATTATATTTATTGAATTGTTGTAGGGTCTTGTCACGCCTGATCGTCCACGAGCATTTGAGGTGGACTTATAGAGTGACTATTTGTTGGCAGTAAGAAAATAAATGATTTTGTGAGTACATATATTTGATTTCAACGTATAATAAATATTGATTCATATCTACTTTTTTTGTATCAGTTGGACCTGGAGAAGAGCCTCAACAAGAGGTCAAGTGAGCATGTCAAGAGAGCCCCGTCATCTCCACTGTCTCCCTCCACACAACGGCAGAGGACGTCGAGAGACTTGTTTCCTTCCCCTCGTGGGAAGAAAAAGATGTAGTTGAGATATTTGATACATATATATAGAGACTTGTTTCCTTCCACATGTATATACATAGGCATCTGAGAGACATATTCGATACACATTTGATGTACATATGAAATTCTATATTTGATGTATGAAATATTTGATGTATGACATTATTGGTTAATATATGATATGTTTTTTCATATACGACATTATTGGTTATCATAATATATTATGTGTTTGTTAATGTATATGACATTATTGGTTATCATTTTATATTATATGTTTGTTCATGTATGACGTTAAATTAGATATGTTTGTGTATGACATTAAATTAGATATGTGCATGTATGAAATTAAATTCAATTGCTAGAGAGTTGCCATTATGTCTACCAACTAGTAGATGTTCTTTTTTGCTTTATTAGTATTTCTCAAAAACTGCAAAGAAGCTGTTTCTGGTGAATAGTTGTAAACAATTGTGATCATCAACTTCATATACTCATGGCTTTGGCTGCGAACACTTGTAACTTTGGCTATAAGCATCCATGGCTTTGGCTATGTGCACTAGTGGCTTTGGCTGTGAGCATTTATGGCTTTGGTTGTAGGCACCCTTGGCTGTAGGTTGTCTTTCTTGCTGCATGTCGAAGTTACCTTCAAGAATATCATTAGTCTAAGATCATTACAATTAAAATACTATGACATAATACCTTGGAAATAATAGTCTTTAACCCATTACTTTATTTGTTAAAACATCATGTAGTATCTACTGTAGTCCTTCTACTCAAATATGTTTTCAAAAATACTTAGTATGGAAAAGAAATGTCTATGGAAAGCTTGTCAAATAGGATATTGAAGAACTAAATGTGGATAGTCATTAGTACCCATCAATAAGAACACAGACATCTTTCTCAAGCAAGCCATATGACATTAGCAAGTAATTTATAAATTTCCTTTGCAAACAACTAGAAGATGTTATGAATCTTAATACAGAGTCAATTGTGAACTCATTATTCCATCCAAGAAGCATATATCACCCTAAGCCAATTAACCGACAGGATAAAAATTAATTCAATTTCAACAAAGTTTTGAGTATAACAAGCATCTTAGGGATTCTTACAAGAATTAACATGATGTTCACAAGAGCATTACAAGTTCTTGTAATGCTATTTCACATATTGTAATCATATTCAATTTTGAATGGCCATTTGTGTTACAAGCATAAATGTTCTTTAAGGTCTTTTAATTCTAGACATGAATTTTATTATGAAGCTTTTTTATGACAACCCACTCAATGCATATAATTCCACATTATGCTAATTTGACTTTCATTGGTTGATTTGGGTCTAGACATGATGTTATTCACTACCTTTTATATTTATTATTTTTTTGTAGTGAGGTTCTGGCCTGAATGAATGTATTAATCATCGAAGTTGTGAACCTTGGTCGAGATCCTTACAAATATATTTTCAAATTGGACCTCAAATAGTTTTCTCAGTCACCCCCTGTACACAGATAATGAAATTGTAGTTAATTACAAAATTAATACTGAATTAACACAAGTTTAATTGAGAAGTATTATGTACCTCAATAGGCTAGATTATTATTGACCAGGAAGCTTTATCTTAGAGAAGTTGGTTTCCTAAATCTTTAGCACAATGACAGTCTTATGGAATGTGGAATTAGGTCTGCTAGCTAAGGAACGTTCTTTAAAAGGTAGAGGAAACTGAAAACTCACATGTTTCCAATCAATATAAATGTTTAAATCGCTTCTCTAATTTTTTCTATTTATGATCTTCTTAAAACTTAACTTTCTAAATGCATTGATGGGGAAATAAAGATCTTCTAGGAACTAAAGGCTAATCATGTTTAATACTTACAATTCTCTATTTTTATCTAATAATTTAAAAAAGATTGTACAGGTTTTTTTCAAAGAGCAACACTTGTCACTAACATCATAAGAAGGAATATCCAAGGAGTCTTACCACTGATCCCCCACCACCAAATTCAAGAGAAAGAAAAATTCCACTACTAAAGAGATAGTAACAATGATCATCCCTAGTCTCTCCCTTATCACAAAATGATTACCATCAAAATTTGCATTTCCAATTGCGTCATGTGCATTAAAGTGATAGTAACATTTTCACTCTCTTACCTAATGTCTCCCATTTCTGAAACTCCTGGTGAAGGGCAAGGCCATCTTCTCAGTACTTCAAAATACAACGAGTTCCATTTTTTTACATATTGATAATCGTTGACTTAAAGTATAGTCGAAGTATTGACAACCCATAGATATGCCCCGTCAAAGATCGCAGCCCTGTGCCATTTAGTGACCCTTAGGGACATTCTGGTTCAACGTACCTAAGAATGTTCGAGCACTAAAGGGATAGGAAGAGGTTGGAGATAGGGTTTACTCGGCCACCCGGAGCTAATGGAGTAGACAGTTTGATCCCACAATGAAAGATGAGAGGGATTTGGCAGTTGGCAACTTTGTACTCGCCAACACTACAAGTTTGAGCATCACCCGAGATGGCATTGTAGAATGAAAATAGAATGTGATCTCCAAAAAGTGAGAGAGGTTATTGTAGGTCTCTGCAACACAGTCCTGTAGGAATTGGAATCTCATCCATATCTCGCATGAGCTCCGAGATATGCCCTGTCAAAGATTGCAGCCCTGTGGCATTTAGTGACCCTTAGGGACATTTTTGTTCGGCGTGCCTAAGAACGTTCGAGCAATAAAGGGGACAAGACAAGGTTGGGGATAGGGTTTACCTAATCACCCAGAGCTAATGGAGCAGACAATTTGATCCCACGATGAAATATGAGAGAGATTTGGCAGTTGGCAACTTTGTACTGGCCAACACTACAAGTTTTAGCATCACCCGAGATGGCATTGTAGAATGAAAATGAAATGTGATCTCCAAAAAGTGAGAGAGCTTATTTTAGGTCTCTGCAACACAGTCCTGTAGGAATTGGAATCTCATCCATATCATGCACGAGCTCCGAGATATACCCCGTCAAAGATCGCAGCCCTGTGTCATTTAGTGACCCTTAGGGACATTTTGGTTCGGCATTCCTGAGAACGTTCAAGCACTAAACGGGACAAGACAAGGTTGGGGATAGGGTTTACCTGACCACTCAAAGCTAATGGAGTAGACAATTTGATCCCACAATGAAAGATGAGAGAGATTTGGCAGTTGGCAACTTTGTACTGGCCAACACTACAAGTTTCAACATCACCCAAGATGACATTGTAGAATGAAAATAAAATGTGATCTCCAAAAAGTGAGAGAGTTTATTGTAGGTCTCTACAATATAGTCTTGTTGGAATTGGAATCTCATCCATATCTCACACAAGCTCCGAGATATGCCCCGTCAAAGATCGCAGCCCTGTGGCATTTAGTGACCCTTAGGGACATTCTGGTTCGGCGTTCCTGAGAACGTTCGAACATTGAAGGGGATAAGACAAGGTTGGGGATAGGGTTTACCTGGCCACCCGGAGCTAATGCAGTAGACAGTTTGATCCCACGACAAAAGATGAGAGAGATTTGGCAGTTGGCAACTTTGTACTAGCCAACACTACAAGTTTCAGCATCACTCGAGATGGCATTGTAGAATGAAAATGAAATGTGATCTCCAAAAAGTGAGAGAGTTTATTTTAGGTCTCTACAACACAGTCCTGTAGGAATTGGAATATCATCCATATCTTGCACGAGCTCCGAGATATACCCCGTCAAAGATCGCAGCCCTGTGGCATTTAGTGACCCTTAGGGACATTCTGGTTTGGCATGCCTGAGAACATTCGAGCACTGAAGGGGACAAGAAAAGGTTGGGGATAGGTTTTACCCAGCCACCTAGAGCTAATGGAGTAGACATTTTGATCCCACAACGAAAGATGAGAGAGATTTGGCAGTTAGCAACTTTGTACTGGCCAATACTACAAGTTTCAACATCACCCGAGATGGCGTTGTAAAATGAAAAAAAAATGTGATCTCCAAAAAGTGAGAGAGGTTACTGTAGGTCTCTGCAACACGGTCTTGTAGGAACTAGAATCACATCCATACCTCATACGAGCTTCGAGATATGCCCCATCAAATATCGCAGCCGTATGGCATTTAGTGACCCTTAGGGACATTCTAGTTCAGTGTGCCTGAGAACGTTCGAGCACTGAAGGGGATGGGAAGAGGTTGGGGATAGAGTTTACCCGGCCACCTAGAGCTAATGGAGAAAACAGTTTGATCCCACGACGAAAGATGAGAGAGATTTGCCAGTTGGCAACTTTGTACTGGCCAACACTACAAGTTTCAGCATCACCCAAGATGGCATTGTAAAATGAAAACGGAATGTGATATCCAAAAAGCGAGAGAGGTTATTGTAGGTCTCTACAACACGGTCCTATAGGAACTAGAATTGCATCCATACCTTGCACGAGCTTCGAGATATGCCCCATCAAAGATCGCAGCCCTATGGCATTTAGTGACCCTTAGGGACATTATGGTTCAGTGTTCCTGAGAACGGTCGAGCACTGAAGGGGATAGGAAGAGGTTGGGGATAGGGTTTACTTGACCACCTAGAGCTAATGGAGTAGACAGTTTGATCCCACGATGAAAGATGAGAGAGATTTGGCAGTTGGCAACTTTGTACTGACCAACACTACAAGTTTCAGCATCACCCGAGATGGCATTGTAGAATGAAAACAGAATGTGATCTCCAAAAAGTGAGAGAGGTTATTGTAGGTCTCCACAACACAGTCCTATAGGAACTAGAATTGCATCCATACGTCGCACGAGCTCTGAGATATGACCCATCAAAGATCGCAGCCCTATGGCATTTAGTGACCCTTGGGGACATTCCAAATTGGCGTGCCTGAGAACGTTCGAGCACTGAAGGGGATAGGATGAGGTTTGGGATAGGGTTTACCTAGCCACCCAGAGCTAACGGAGTAGGCAGTTCGATCCCATGATGAAAGGTGAGAGAGATTTGGCAGTTGGCAACTTTGTACTCGTCCACACTGCAAGTTTCAGTATCACCCCAGATGGCGTTGTAAAAAAAAAAAGGAGTGTGATCTCCAAAAAGTGAGAGAGGTTATTGTAGGTCTCTACAACACAGTCCTGTAGGAACTAGAATTGCATCCATACCTTGCATGAGCTTCGAGATATGCCCCGTCAAAGATCGCAACCCTATGGCATTTAGTAACCCTTGGGGACATTCTGGATTGGCGTGCCTGAGAACGTTCGAGCACTGAAGGGGATAGGATGAGGTTGTGGATAGGGTTTACCCGACCATGCAAAGCTAATGGAGTAGATAGTTCAATCCCATGAGGAAAGGTGAGAGAGATTTGGCAGTTGGCAACTTTGTACTAGCCGACATTGCAAGTTTTAGCATCACCCGAGATGGCGTCATAAAATGAAAATAGAGTGTGATCTCCAAAAAGTGAGAGAGGTTATTGTAGGTCTCCAAAAAGCATTTTCTCCAAAAAAGAGTTGAATTTCATGTTTGAAGTCATCTAATATAACCAAATTGAAGGTGTTTGAACCATTTTGGGGTTCTAGAGACGTTGCAAAGTAAGAGTTCTAAAAAGCCCTAGGGTAAAGGGGCTAGAAAGGAGGGTTTTGTAAAAACCATTGTAAAGTTGATCATGAGACAAAAAAAATAGAAGAATCCTTGCATTTGAGTCATGTATTAAGACTTTTTTGGGTCATGGGAGTTCCAAAAGTCAAGGGATTGTGAATTTCTTTGTAAATGGCCTCAAACTAGGCCTAGTTGGCAAACTGAAATAGCCAGTTTTGAGTGATATTTTACAAAAAAAGTGTAGTTGGTTTTGGAGCATATTTTAGAGTGAGGAAAAGGGTATTTTAATCATCCAATATTTTAGGAAGTTCTATGGAAAATTTTGGAGAAAACAACAAATTAGTGACTGGCAAGGGCTAGTTGGAACAAGCCTAGAAGAGGCAAAATTGAGAAAGTGTAAGAGATGAGTTGTTGAGAGTGTGCAAGGAGTTGGAACATGTTAGATGAGATGTTTTGAGATGATCCAAGGTGTTGAGGCCATGATATGATGCCAAGGACAAGTTTTGGTACTTGCATAGTGTGTTCCGACCAAGCTACAAATGCATAGGATAGGACCTTGTAAGGTACTTGCAAATTATGGTTCTAATGCCGAAAAAATAGAACTCCCACCAAACTTGGAAATTTACCTTATCTTTAATGTCAAGGACTAAGTTAAATATAAAGGGCCTACATTCAAAGAAGGACAAACAAAATCAAAGGTTGAAGAAGTCACTATCCCATTATAATCTCAGCCAAAAGTTGAAAAGGTTATGGATTCAAGAATCAAGAAGAAGACTTGTCATGGAACCTATATGGAGCATCTTATCAAATGGAAGGATCAACCAGAATTTGAAGTAACATGGATAGATGAGAGTGATTTTGGAAAGAAAGGTATTCCTACGAAATTCCTTCAGATTTATCCACCATGAGTTCTTTGTCACATAGTCAATTGGTGTGCATAGATCCTAGGGAAGGGGATAGTTGGGAGATATCCTCTTGGGAACAGGGTCAAGAAGAAACCCTATAGGATCAGAAGAAGTCATTGGTTAGTTTGGGCATAGTGGCCTAAACTAGCAGGGTGGGTCTCCTTACATTACTGTTGGTTAGAGAATTCCAATTTTTATTTGTTCAAGGCTAAGAGACATATAAAAAACTACATTTTCAATTATGGTATTAGATTAAGGTTGCTAATGCAAGATTCACAACTAGATTAGTTGTAGGAGGTTGTCACAAACCTTGGGTAACCAAATACTTGTGGGGATGAAAATGTTTCCCTTTTAATTCCATCCCCACCACATGTTGACCCCAAGGACGTCATCTAATGCTTTACAAATGGTGGCAACCATGATGAAATAAATAGTTAACAATTTTTTGATACCCAGGCCCAAAATGACTATGATGGAGATGTTGATTTTATATGTTACATGCCACTAGACAGAAAATAACATAGTGGTTTCCCCAATAGATTCCTATAGCTACCAAAGAAAAGGATACAAAATTCTAAGGAACAAGAGAGACTAAGAAGTTATTTGAGGCTAATGCACTTTACATGAAGGAGAAGATCAGGGATAGGAAAGATGGGAGAGAGGAAAAGATTGCAAGAAATGAGATCTTAGATGCTATAGAGAGGGGAAAATGAGTTGCGGAGAAGGTTGCACTAAAGGAATAGAAGAGGAAAGAAAGAGAGGATAATCTAAATGTTTGAAAGAGATATAGACCAAATATTGGAGGTGCACCTTCAACAACTATAGAAATTATATTTACAACACTAGTGGAAGGAGATGTAATTGCACTAGCCCTAGAATCAATTAGTATGCCCAACATACCTCTTCTCCCATAGCATAAATCACATTCTGATATGTTCAATGCTCTAATCCCTAGATTAGGAAATATTCTTACTTAATAAGTGTAACCCCAAGCATTGTCACCATAGTTGGCAACAAATGGTGAGAGTCCCAATCAACTAGTGAAAGAAATGACTAAGTTGATGGAGCTGAATCCTACATTACACACATCTCCTAGTAGTGCACAGGAGGATGTTGGGATTGGAAGCATAGCACCTATTCCCTTTCCCAGTTTTATGGACAATTGATGGGAACTCAAGTAGATGGGAGAAATTCCAATTTTTTTGAAGCGATAAAGTTTTGTGATGTATTTAGAATATCTAAGATAGACTTATTTTTTATGTGAACTAAACCATTCTTACATTACTATTTAAATGTATTTGTATTGTTATAATAGTTTGATTGTTGGTCATGGTGTAAAATATGTAAAGTTTAGAAATATAAATAGTTCATCATAGAGATATTATATAATTAATTTATTTTAAATAATAGAAATAATCATAAAAAATAGATAGAAATAAAAAATAATAATTTTATACAAAAAGTTTTAATTTATTTTAAATAATTAAATAATAGAAACATCGTAGAATTAATAATTCAGTATAATCATAACAAATAGACACTAAAAAATCCCAAATTCAAACATACAAAGGTCCAACTAGAATAATGACTTTAAATAACCAAATACCAAAGCCAAGCAAAGGAAATGGGACTTTTACCTTAAATGAATAAATTACATGAAGAAGGGTGGCTGGCTGTTTGGAAATCTACTTATTTTTCTTCTCTCCCTCTTGTCATCCAAGAGAATATGCAATGAAAGAAAAGTATCATCACAATAAGAAAATATGAAAAATATTGTTCTAGCTTTAAAAAAATTGGAGACATCAAAACATAAAATCTAGATTCTAAACAAATCAAAACATAAAATCTATGATTTAAACTAAATCTTATCACTTACGCATCATAAAAATACGGTCCACCTTAGTCATGTGGACAGTCTTGGGGAAGAGGTTGCAAAAATGTATTTGGATCCAATTGATCACTCTTTCTCTCTCTCCCTCTCTCTATATTCAATCTAATGAACCAACTGGATCTGCTTGACATTTTAATGTCTCAAGTATTGCCTCATGGTGTGACTCGCGAACTCTCCAAAGATTCTTATTATGTGGTTTTCCACCATATTTTATCAAGTGGACATTTGATGCAACAACAAAATTTGAATAATGAAGAATCTTCCTCTCTGTTTGCCAATCCTCGAATAACCACAAGTTAGAGTTCTTCATAGAATATCATCTAAGCCATGTGTCGGTTACAACCACCGCACCGACATGGTACTCTAAACCTTCACCATCTATAACCGAGTGATCCAATTTTTGTTTGGCTTGAACAGAATGACACAAATAATAATCTATCCCTTCTTCATTGTCTTCAGGTGCAATAATAGCAAAAACATGGCCTGCAGTGACAAATGTACAAAATGCGGTCATTAATTCAGAAAATACTTGCATAAAAGTTATAAAGTTACATATTGAAATTACAAAGATATATAAATATATATATTACCAGGTTGCACTAGATCAGAAAAGTGGTCAAAGTCAATAGACGATTCCATCTGTACCATTTCCAGTGCTTGTGGGGGACGATTGGTGTCAATTGGGTCCAAAACCCGTATATCCCATTTGTCCACCCATTCAGTCGACTCACAGTCATCCCAATTTTCCTCTGCACATGATGGACAATAGCATGCCGTTTTTCGTGTGTGGATACTCCATGAACCTACATCAGAGCTTCTAAAAGAGTGCAACTCACTGGATCCTGTTAGTGTGCAACAATCCTGATATGGTGCAATTTTAGTATTATCTATCAACCAAAAAAATCTATGAACCATAGACTCACCTTCCTTACCTAGACCCATTGTAGCATTACACCACTGGATGATAGATTTTGCATCTATCAATATTGCTCCATCTTTGTACTTTAGTTCTTCACAAGCTAAGGCTCTTTTGATGCATGCGCCTGCACCATCGTGCTCTCCCTTTCCATGACTAGCCTCTGTGAAATTCCACATGTATTGAATTCTACACAACTTGTGCATCCTGCTCAACCAATAGAACATCCATGCATTCTTGAATTGAGATGCACAGTTGTCTGACCAAATAATGTGTTGACGATATGTGATTGCCCTGTTAGCCAAATCTCCATAAAATAGTTGAAAACAACCATGTACGAACTCTGTAGAATGTGATCGATCATTGCTGATGTAAAAATGGTACTCCCTCAAAATCTTCCTGTCATCCTCTGTACTTGTAGGTGAATGCATGAATGTTATGTGAAGAAATATGGAAACCTGTTCAAAAGTATAATACTTTGTTTGCACCTCATTTTGTGGTTGTAGTGTGTAGTTCTCTGCGAAATCTACAACTGAAACAATGGTATCCAGTGGAAATGTATCCTTGCACAACTTGAATTGCAAATCCAGTTATCGAGCTCTATGGGTATGCCTTGCATACTCGTAAATAATGTTTTCATGAAAAATCTTCATGAAATCATACACTGGAATCTTTTCAATGACTAAATCACATCTTTTTCCATGTTTCCCATATTTTAGAGCATATGTCACTGTCTTAAATTTTCCATAATCTACTATTTCATTTCCAATTGCATGTGTACTATCCATATGTTGACAAGTTGATAAAAGTTGCAAAGAACCACAAAATAAGCACGTACCATCCAAGCATGATGTCTTGTAAAATTGTTGGCCATCCCTTATTTTACATAAAATGTTGGATATGAATTCTCTTGAAGATCTTGGTGGCTCATTTATGTCACAATCCTGTAAAACAAACTGAGAATGCCAAATTATGCATATATGCCTAAAAACATCAAAATGGTTAGAAAATTCAATATGTATCATACAACAACAAGTTGTGCATGTGTGATTTATTTTCACATAAAAAGGTTTACTCATCTCAAAAAATCTTTGACTTATTCGAATTTGAGGATACATACCAATAAATTTTGCAAAAAATTGTGTCTGAGTTGTGTCCAAAAAATGTTTTGCATGTGGCTCGCAATTTTGGCTACCAATCCTCCTTCTTACAACGTCTCTTTGATTAGGGGAAACACGTGTGTTATTTTTTTCAAAAATCTTCGATCAATGATTTCAAAGCTTCACTAATTTCTTTATCCTTTCACGGTAGTCTACCGCTAAATGTCCATAGCTCATTTTTTGTTGGATCTTCCAATCTCCCACGCCTTATCATGGCTCTCCTTAGAGTACCTCTACCAATTTTTAATGTTTTTCTTGTCTTTCTCATGAGTCAAGATTTCTTCATTTGGCTACTTACTATTGTTGATGTCAGTACTCATCTTGCAATATTACTATCTTTGGTGCGTGATTTAGAACCCACTTTGTCATAAGCATTCATTAGATTCTTTACAATGTTTTTTTCATTTGAATCATCCATCGTTATTAGCCCAAGAATCTTCATGATAGGCCTAAATTTTAAATTCTTCATCATTTCAACAAATAATTGGCATTGACCTATAATATTTAATTCATCAAAAAATAATCTCCACATACGATTAACTTTTCTTTGACAAGTACGCTTGCTAATCTTGTTAGGCATTGATTTCAAAATGTTACTATCAATGTCAATCAAATATTTTGGTCTTCTAAAACGAATTTTAGAAGGTGTTATAATCTCTTCAATTCTCTCAACATTTTGAACATCAACATAAGGTTGAGTGTATTGCGTACCTTGAACCAAAGATGATGTGCCTTGGCAATAAGATGCAAAAGATGGAATATCACCTACTTGATGTGTTGATGTTGTGCCTTCAACATGACATGATGGAGTGTGTATATCATCGGATCTACAAATCGGTGTCTCTTCAACATGAGAGGACGATATGACTTCAACATTGGAAGATGGTGTAGCGGATGATATGACTCCAACATTAGAAGATGGTGTAGCTTCACAATTCAATTGTCTTCTTGAGCGTAACAATCTCATTCGTTCTCTTTGTCTTTCCAATTCTTCCTCTTTGTTTCTTGGTACCGGTGGTTCTTGATCCTCTTCAAAAGTCAATTCTTCATTATTGCTTTGCAATTTTCTTTGCTCACGTAGTAATTTCATTTTATCTCTTTTAATTGCCAAATCTCTCTCCCTATCTTCATTTGTTTGATTTTTTAGTTTCTTCCTTGGCATGATGATGATTTCTACATGTCAAATTATTCAAACATTTGAATTACTTAAAATGTGTAAATTAAAAATTATTCAAATACATATAAAAATTATAATTATTTGAATGAATACACAATATATATATATATATATATATAATGACTTGTCAAATTTCTAACCATTTTGAAATAACATTTCATTGAAACATACAAATTTCAATGAATTCACTATATATTAAACAACATGTCAAATTATAATCAAATTTGTATCTATATATCAACAAACAATATTTAAAATAGATTGCACTAACCTTTTCTATACAAAGAATATTCAAAAAGTCTTCAAATCATGTATCCAATGATTGAATTCGGTGTTTGCTAGCTTCCAAAAGTGTTTGCCACCTTGAAATAGTGTTTGTTAGCTTGAAATAGTGTTTGCCACCTTGAAAGAGTGTTTTCTGTGTTGAAACCCACAATTTTTGTCGGGATAACAGAGTGCAGAACAGAACAAAAGCAGAGAATGAATGAAATCGGCCCCAAAGTTGCTTTTTGACCATTTTTAGGTGATTTCACATAGTGCGTATGCGCTATAGCGCGTATGCACTATATGAGAACACATCACTCTCCACCCTCCCTACTCTCTCTCTCTCCCTACTCTCTCTCTCTTCCTACTCTCTCTCCCCTCTCCCATCCTTTACTCTCTCTTGCTCTCCCTCTCCCACCGCCTATTCTCTCTATCTCTCTCACCCTCTCTCCTCTCCCATCCCCTACTCTTTAGATCTCTCACACACAATCCCATCCTCCCTCTCCCACTTCTTACTCTCTCTCTCTCTGCCACCTCGTACTCTCTCTCACACTCTCTCCCATCCCCTACTCTCTCTTACACACACTCCCATCCGCTACTCTCTCTCTTGGGCTACTCTCTCTCTCCCCTCTCCCATCCCCTAAACTCTCTCTTTTGTAGATAAACACTCCCATCCCCCTCTCCCATCCCTTACTCTCTAGATCACTCACACGCACTCCCATCCCTCTCTCTCCTCCTCTTCCACTCCCTCTCCCACCACCTACTATCTCTCTCTCTCTCTCAAGTTCTCTCTCTCCCTCTCTACTCTCTCTCTCTCTCCCATCCCCTACTCTTACTCTCTCTCTCTCTCCAATCCCCAACTCTCTCTCACA
Organism: Cupressus sempervirens; assembly: GCA_028749045.1. Classification (NCBI taxonomy): domain Eukaryota; kingdom Viridiplantae; phylum Streptophyta; class Pinopsida; order Cupressales; family Cupressaceae; genus Cupressus; species Cupressus sempervirens. The sequence continues at coordinate 149,252,470 of CM053787.1, forward strand.
CTCTCTCCCATCCCCTACTCTCTTTGACACTCTCTCTCATCCTTTCACTCTGTCTCTCTCATCTCGTACTCTCTCTCTGCCACCTCCTACTCTCTCTGACACTCTTTCCCATCCTTTCACTCTGTCTTTCCCATCTCGTACTCTCTCTTTTCCACCCCCTACTCTCTCTCACACTCTCACACTCTCTCTTATCCCCTACTCTCTCTCTTTCATAGACACACACACACACACACACACACACACACACACACACACACACACACACACACACACACACTCACACTCCCATCCCCCCTCTTTCTTCTCTCCCATCCCCTTCTCCATAGATTTGTCACATGCACTCCCATCCCTCTCTCTCCTCCTCTCCCACTCCCTCTCCTAGGTCACCTACTATTTCTCTCTCTCAAGTTCTCTCTCTCCCTCTCTACTCTCTCTCTCCCATCCCCTACTCTTACTCTCTCTCTCTCTCCCATTCCCAGCTCTCTCTCACACTCTCTCCCATCCCCTACTCTCTCTCACACTCTCTCCCATCCTTTCACTCTATCTCTCCCATCCCATACTCTCTCTCTGCCGCCCCCTACTCTCTCTCTCACTCTCTCCCATCCTTTCACTCTATCTCTCCCATCCTTTCACTCTGTCTCTACCATCCTGTACTCTCTCTCTGCCACCCCCTACTCTCTCTCACACTCTCACACTCTCTCCCATCCCCTACTCTCTCTCTTTCATAGACACACGCTCTCTTATCCCCCCACTCTCTTCTCTCCCATCCCCTACTCTCTACATCTATCACACACACTCCCATCCCCCCTATCTCTCTCCCTCTCCCTCTCCTATCGCCTACTAGATCTCTCTCTCTCTCTCTCAAGTTCTCTCTCTCCCTCTCTACTCTCTCTCTCTCTCTCCCATCCCATCCCTTACTCTCACTCTCTCTCTCTCCCATCCCCTACTCTCTCTCACACTCCCATCCCCTACTCTCTCTCACACTCCCATCCCCTAATCTCACTCTCTCTCTCCTATCCCGTATGAGCTCTCTCCGCCACCACCTACTCTCTCTCACACTCTCACACTCTCTCCCATCCCCTACTCTGTCTCTCTTACACACATTCCCATTCGCCCTCTCTCTCTCCCTCTCCCACTCCCTCTCCCACTGCCTACTTTCTCTCCCCCATCCCCTACTCTCTCTCTCCCCTCTCCCATCCCCTACTCTCTCTCTTTCATAGACACACACTCCCATCCCCTCTCTCTCTCTCCTCTCCCATCCCCTACTCTCTAGATTTTTCACACACACTCCCATCCCCCCTCTCTCTCCCTCTCCCACTCCCTCTTGCAACACCTCCTCTCTCTCTCTCTCAAGTACTCTCTTTCCCTCTTTACTTTCTCTCTCCCATCCCCTACTCTCACTCTCTCTCTCTTCCATCCCCTACTCTCTCTCACACTCTCTCCCATCCCCTACTCTCTCTCTCTCTCTCTCTCTCTCTCTCTCACCCCCATCCTGTACAAGCTCTCTCTACCACCCCCTACTCTCCCTCAAACTCTCACACTCTCTCCCATCCCCTACTCTATCTCTCTTATACACATTCCCATTCCCCCCCCCCTTCTCTCTCACACACACACTCCCTCTCCCATTGCCTACTCTCCCCCATCCCCAACTCTATCTCTCTTACACACTTCCATTCCCCCTCTCTCTCTCCCTCCCACTCCCTCTCCCATCGCCTACTCTCTCTCTCTCTCTCTCTCTCTCTCTTCTCTCTCTCTCTCTCTCTCTCTCTCTCTCTCTCTCTCTCTCTCTCTCTCTCTCTCCCATCCCCTACTCTCACTCTCTCTCTTTGCCACCCCTACTCTCTCTCACACTCTCACACTCTCTCCCATCTCGTACTTTCTCTCTTACACACACTTCCATCCCCCCTCTCTCTCCCTCTCCCACTCCCTCTGCCATTTCCTAATCTCTTTCTCTTCCATCCACCCTCCCTCTCCCTCTCCCACTCCCTCTGCCATTGCCAACTCTCTTTCTATCCCATCCCCTACTCTCTCTATCTCTCTCTCCCCTCTCTCATTCCCTACTCTCTCTCTTTCACACACACCCATCCCCCCTCTCTCCTCTCCCATCCTCTACTTTTTCTCTCACTCACTCTCCCTCTCCCACTGCCTAATCTCACTCTCTCTCACTCACTCTCTCTCTCTCCCCCTCTCTACTCTCTCTCTGCTACCCCCTACCCTCTCTCACATTTTCACACTCTCTCTCTTTCTCTCTTACACACATTTCCATCCCCCCTCTCTCTCTCCCTCTCCCACTCCCTCTCCCATCACCTACTCTCTCTTCGATCCCCTACTCTCTCTCAAGCTACTCTATCTTCCCCCTCTCCCATTCCCTACTCTCTCTCTTTCACACACATGCACTCCCATCCTCCTCTCCCTCTCGCTCTTCCTCTCCCACTCCGTCTCCCACCACCTACTCTCTCTCCCCCATCCCCTACTCTCAATCTCTCTCTCCCAAATTGTACTCTCTCTCACACTTCCTCTCTCTCCCATCCCCTACTTTCAATCTCTCTCCCCCATCCTGTACTCTCTCTTTGCCACCTCTACTCTCTCTCTCTCACTTCCTCTCTCTTGCATCTTGCACTCTCTTTGCCACCCCTACTCTCTCACATTTCCTCTATCTCCCATCCTATACTCTCTCTGCCACCCCTACTCTTTCTCACTTCCTCTCTCCCCTCTCCCATCCCCTAATTTCTCTCTATCTCTCTCTCACACAAAAATAGCCATTCCCTCGCCCCACCCCCCCAAGCTCTCTCTTGGTTTTGGTTTGCAATTTAGGTCTCAATAGTGCGTGCACACTATAGCATGTGCGCACTACCTCGAATTCACTAGCATTTTAATAGTGCATGCATGCTATAGGGCGCACGTGCTATTCAAAGCTTTGCATTAAAACCAAGCCTAAGGCTTGGTTTTGCCTTGGAGATCCAATCCAAAGGTTTGGAGTTTATAAACAGGTCTAAGACGTGTTTTCTAGCAAACATACAAAAAATGATTGATTTTTCTTGTGTGCTCCCCTTCAAGATTCCTCGTGGTTGGGTATCAATAAGATCAGGTTAGATAACATTATAGGTCTTTGTGTTAGCTATCTAACCATATAATTTATTTTTAATTTGAACTATTTTAAGTCTTTCATCTATAATTTCTTTTGAATGTATGTTCATTTTTTGTCAGAAACCACCATGTACTAATTGGGCTGTAGATTTTAGCTCATTCATCGAATTTTGTAACAACTTAGTTTTTTAGAAACTAGACTCCATTCTACACACTTTGGAAAAAAAATTTTTGATTTTAGATTAGTTTTCAATCATTTCTAGGGGGAGCGTACAGATATTTCATGTTTTTGGGATGGGTCTAATTTAAAATTCATTAATAAAAAAAATACACATTATAAAATTACTCGAAAAATCTGGGATAAACTACATAGTGTTAGGTAACTTTTGACTGGAGCAATTAAAGAATTTCAAAAAAAAAGTTAAAATTTTAGGGGGGCCACACTTTGTACTATGTTATGTTTTTTTGGAATAAACAATACCACTTTCTATGGCCCCCTTTTTTGAGGACCTAAAACTAAACCATTTTGAAAAAAAATTAGTAATTTAGAAACTAGATTCAAAAGACTACGACTTTTGTTTTTGTCATATCTTAAAATTTTGAGTGTAACTATCTTCAAATTCTTGTTGAAGTCCAGAATTTTCTGATTTCAAAAAAAAGGTGTCCACTTATACCCCCCTTTTGGCACCACAACTTGGTGCACTTACCCATTGACAACCTTTGAGCTAGATAACTATGACAATTATGTTCTAGCTTCCAAGAATATTGAATTAGCATTTGAGGCCAAGCTTTCACTTAAGGAAAAAGGAAAGAAAATAAAGGACACTCAGTCAGAAAGTGAAGAAGAATCAAAGAAAAGTTTTGACAATGATCTTGAAGTTGTTAGAGCTTTTCTTGCAATGAAATATTCTAGAGGCAGAGGAAAATACAAAGCTAAAGTTTCCCTAATCTATTTTTTATATGAAGAAATTGGTCATATTGCAGCTAGGTGCCCAAACATAGCTAGCAAGGATGACAAGAAAGGTCACAAGTTCAATGGCAAGAAAGATCTCAAATCATTCAAGGATAAAGATAAGAAAACATGTTTTATTGTTAAGGATTCTGATAATAGTAAAGATGAATCTAATGACAATGAAGAAGATAATATGGCACTTATGTCTCATGTGAGAAAAAATGATACATGGATCATGGATAATGGTTGTTCACATCATATGAGTGGTGACAAAACTAAGTTTGAACACTTTGAAGACTATGGTGGTGGTACTGTAAGATTTGGAAATAATGAACCTTGTTGCATAAAAGGAAGAGGCCAAATCTCATTAACCAAAATTCTTTTTTGGACTATAGATACAACAAAGCAAGAATGGCATCTACATTACTCAATCTAAGTATATCAAAGAGATACT